>VZRF01028485.1:394235-535757 GCA_013396875.1 Vireo altiloquus
GGAAAGGAAAGGAAAGGAAAGGAAAGGAAAGGAAAGGAAAGGAAAGGAAAGGAAAGGAAAAAGAAAAAGTATGCTAGTCTTATCTAGGAGTAAAAAATAAGGTAATGAACATTCAAACTTGGAAATAATTTCATGTTAAATAAGGCACAGCTGATAATATAGCAAATTCTTCAGCACAAAATATTTCAGCTCCTCATTTCCTTTGTTTTTGGCACTTCTAGTGAGGAGTTGAAAATGTTGGGACCCTGAGAGCACCAAATGGCCTCCACTGCCCTAACCAGCCCCAAATGGGATACACACACACACACAAATGATGTGAAGTCCCTTAGAGGATGGACAGACTTCTGCAGGCACACCAATGTGTCATGCTGAGGATACAGGCAGATTTGGGGCCAGGGCTCACTTGCTCTTGCTGACTCACAGTGTAGGCAGAATAAATATGTTCTGCATTGCACCTTACAGTGCAAAATATTCTTGTTTAGCAAGTGTGCAAGTGGAACTAATCTGATTTTCTAAATGAAAGGAATTTAGCAAAGAAACTATCTTCTAAATGTCCTATGAGCAAAGGCTGACTTTTCAGTGACAATGGCTTTCTTTTTTTTTTAAAAAAATCAACTTTTTATTTAAAAAATTTCAAATGAAGTAAGAAACAACCATCTACTTTCCATTTTTGTGGCTGAATACCTAGAGAAACCTAATGAGTTTTGGCAAAAGTTTTTCATTTAATTATATGGATTCTGTGATAGTTTTTTTTAAACAAATAATAAAAAAAATACTTTTTTTTTCCTTAAGAAACATTTTTTTCAAAGACAAGAATACCAAAAGAGCTTTGTACTTGACAGCCTGTATATAGAATTTCCCCATGTGGGTGGTCATATACATCACTATCAAAGGGCTATTATTTTGGAAAACATAGAGTCTTGACCCTCACAGGTATTTACTTTGACATATTGTATAATGTGGGACATGTATTTTCCCCATATTAATATCTGTATCAACAATGACATTCCTCCTTGAAAAGAAACAATGTGTATTTGATTAAAAATAAGATCTAAAACAACTATCCAAGTAATGGAACACCCCTGGAAATCAACACTGGACGCTTTTAATTCTTATTTAAACTCAGTGAAAAGCAGCATAACTTCTTTTTGAAACGGGTAAGAGTTCAATGTGACTCACAAATTTTACCTGCCTCCTTTGAACTCTTACTAATTTACTATTTTGATAAATCACTCCAGTGTCACATTGTGGCAATAGTGACAAATAGGTAATGGCTCCATTTTTCTATTTTGTGTCCTGTTTATGCAGTTGATGATCATGCTAGCTCTCTTGACTGCAGTATTTTGTACAGGCGCCTCATGTTCTGCACATAATCCACAAAGATCTCTAAAAGCCTTGCCATCCCATGTCAGGACAGGGTCCCTATCCTGCGTGTTTGACCTGCACACTCTGAGTGACCTCTCTTTTTTGTTTGTAGATGGATAACTTTACACTTGGTAGTAAATATGTCAAATGATACCTAATCCATCACACCTCTAGGTAAACTGTTCTAATGATTGATTATTACTGATGTTAAATTGTTTGGTTTATTTGCAATCTGATTTGATCTGCCCTCAGATTCCAGCCTCTATGGATTATGTTAGATGATAATTCATTTATGCTGTTTAATCATATCTTTTTCTTTTATGAACAACTTGTAGAGCATTTGAAAGACATCTTTGGATATCTTCACTGAAAAGAATGTTTAGTGAGGCATGTTTTGTCATAATCCTTTTTTTTATCTCCTCATTTCTTCAGACTTTTGCAACTGTTTGTCAATTAATTGGCTTTTTAAGTACCCGATACTAGAGCTAAGCACTGCATTCCAGTAATGTTCTTCCTATACACAAAGGTGTCATATCTTTTAAATCCTGTCTATAATTTCTCACTCACACTGAGGGATTGCAGTTGATTTTCTGTCTGAACCACTCCATTGCAGGTTCATGTTAAGTTTATTACCTGACATAACTCTTAGAATCATTGCTTTCCAAAAGACAATACACAAAATGGGAGAAACCTAAAATCGTTATTCCAACATGTGGCAAATCACTGTATTAAACCTTATGAAGAAAAGGAATGAGGGCTGGTCTTTGAAACTGTTATAATACACTAATAGGATTAGGCCTTTCTACATGGAATAGCTTTTTGAAAATACTTCAGGGAGTTTCAACTCACTTAACACCTGTTGATTGATTTTTTCCTTTACTTTAAAACATTAAAATACTATGAGCTACTAATTTTAAAAGTCAGTGTTTATTAATCAATTTCTAGATTTCATTTAAGAGTTTGTATTTCCCGATTAAAATCCAATTATAATAAAATAATTCACTATTTAAATCTATTCAGTGATCAGCTTCTAACCTGATATGGTTTTAGCTTGATACTTGCTACTTGTTTTTCAAGTGGATTGTGCACCTGTAAACCCATTTAATAATATCACCCTTTTGGCATCTCATTGTCTGGGATTTCATGTGTTTTCAGCTTTCTGGAAGTCCTTTAACAGCATGGAGACCCCTTTTTCCTAGTTCTTCCTGAACTCTTGAAACTTATGACTAATATATGCTGATTTAAAATTGAACCATTTTTCCCTTTGTTGCAGAATCCATTTTTCAACTTAAATACTCAAAACTCTGCTGGCTTGGACATTTGCCTGCTGCCAGTAAGACATAGTAAGCTAAGAGCTTTTCCTGATGTTCTAATTCAGTAATAGCCTACTCCTTGTGTCAATTAAGATAGGCTAGAGGGTAATTTATTTCATCCTGATAGCATGATTCCTCTCCTATCTTCCATGTATTTGGATTCCTTCCAGTGTATTTTCTCCTTACTGCATGTTAGAGCAGATATGAAGACTAGAAGTTGTCCCCTGAGTAGGCAGTAAGTTTTTATACAGCTTTTTGTTTTCAGTTTAAGGCCAGAGACTGGTTCTTTCAGGTGTCCTGGCTACAGTGGGCAAATTGTCTGCTTGTATTGCATTTAAAGATTTACAATTTGACACACCTTGTTGGATATTGACTTGAATGATATTGGACCTCGAAACTTGTGTACACAAAATATGCTCATTCCATATTCTTCCAACAAGTATATGGATAGCTCTGAGTAGGCAAACAGAAGTTTAAAACATGTAGTCAAGTACAAAGAAGAAACACATTTTATTCAAAAAATGAATGACAGAAGCATAATAGTGTTAAATGTGAAGATTTGATATGACAATAGAAACTTCTGGTAGTGTTCATTCTCTCAGAACTAATCAGTAGTGTGAAATTTAAGTTGGCTGTCTGCAACCTGTCTGTTCTGCTGATTGTTTTAATTGCCTATTGCCTAATGTGAGGAATCAAAAGGACATAGAGAGACAAAATTCTGTAGTCAGGTGAGCAGTTTCTGTGATTTAGATGGCACAGTGAAGTGAGTGGTGATAGGTGACAGTGAAGTGACATTTTAACATTTTTTTTCAACGTTAAAATGATCCCAAGTAGGCTGTATCCATACACACTCCTGGCTGTTCGATGTCTCTTGCGTGAAGAAAATCTGTGGTATGTCTTAAGTGATGAGAAAGTTGAGTTTATTGTCTGGCATCACTGTTGTATTGCAGTGTGATTGAAATACAGTACCGAGTCTGGCCCTGAGGGAGCGTATCGCTGCAGACACTTTAGGTGGACCAAAATTGTCTTCCAAGACAGTTTTTTATGCATCCTGAACTTGACTGACGTCATACGCACTTATCTACTCCAAAAATTTCAGGAACAATCAAAGTTCACCAAAATGTACTTCCCTCTGGTTCTTAACAGTACTTGTACCTGTTTTATGCAAGAATGACTACTTTAACTGTAATCCACCCCCATGCCACATTTTTTTTAAATAATAATAAGAACATTTAGAGCTTGAGTGTGGAGTTTGGAAAGGGGTCAAAACAAAGTAGATATAATTTGTCATACAAGTGGTACAAAGAAGTGATTGTATCCCTTTCTAGAGGGGAGTGAAATCTTATCAAATTGAGAAAGCTAACTCCTTGTGCTCATGAAGATCTTGTTACTGCACAACTTCAGCTTTTATCATTGCAGACCACCGGGAAGGGAGCTCAGCTCACTGTCCATTGGGCCCTTTGACCTTCCTGCTGACTACAGGTGAGTCTGTGCTTTCCACGTGTGTGCATGTGCCTTTCATTAAATACAGAAACACTGGGAAGTAAATGGACACTCTGATATCCTTTTACTTTTAGGAAGCATTGAGAAGGGACATATGAGAAACAATTATCTAGATTAATTTCACACTTCGTTAAACTTGATTTAAGAAAAGAAATCAGTCTTTAAGAAGCACAGTGATTTCTGTTCGAAAATTATTTTATGGTAGTTCTCACAATCAGTCATTATATGATCACTGTAAATAGAAAAGATAATTTTGAAATAGAAAGTGTCAGAAATGGCAGATTAGAATTTCCTTTGCCTAGAAGTCACATTGCCATCTTGGTGTGCAACCCTATGCACTACCTATGTAAAATCAGATTTGATCTATGATGACACAGTTGGAAGTTAATTCTGGAATAAATGAAAAATAAGTCATAAGTATCTGCAGTGAGGACAGTGAAGCAATGCCAATGCTATTGAGCTGAAAATCAGGCCAAAGACATCGTCTACAGAAAGGTGGAACTTTTTAGCCTGATCTTCTGCATATTTATGGTACAAATGAGATTACTCATGTACATTTAGTTTTAATCTTTTAGCCATGTTAATCTAAATTAAGTTTATTGCTTTGTAGTAAGTGTAGTGAGGGTAAAATTATTAGATTCATTGTGAAATTAGTAAGCATTACTGAAATCACAGATAACAGACAACATAAAGGAAAAAGGAGATAGAAACTTAACCAAGGAAAGATTTTAATGATTACATACCTTTGTATATATTTCTGTTATTCTTTCCTCTATATACTCAATAATTTCTACATTAAATAACCTTTTGATGACAAATTTAACTTACTCTTTATAAGTGTTTGTGAAAGATTCCCTAAGCTTTGCTTGGTTCTCCAGAAACTGTGCAAGGAAACAGCAAGAGTACTTTGCTTTGCTGAACATATGATCTTCTCAATTTCATCAATTTACGAAACTATATTAAATGCTATTTCTTTGCATACCACACATAATTTTCGGTGAAATTTTGTCTCCTTTCACTTCATAGTCGATTTGATAAGTGCTATGGTGTTGACTTGATGTGCCCTTCCTAGTACTTACTTCAGGAGACCTTTGCCAGATACCTGATATGTTAGTAGGCACTGGATCCAAGGAAGACTCAATTGCTAACACTTACTATTTTGATAGGACCTAGAAAGTGCAGATCATAACCTCCTTGTCTGTGTGTTTCTTGGTAAATAATAAAATCTCTGCCTGCAACACTCTTTTTCCTCCTAGGTTAAGGTTTAAATGGATCAACAGGGTAGCAGGAGTAAAGATCCATGTGGAAATTACAATTTTAGCTCTACAGTTGTACACGTTACGTTTGACTAAATAATGAAAAGTTAATTTGGTTTTCCTTTAAAATCACAAATCAAATGTGGAAGTTAAGGAAGAAATGTTCATTCATATATCTGTAATGCACTAGTTCTGACTGAAACACTTGCCACTCACACAAGAGAACTACTTTTAAAATAAGTGTTACCTGTACAAGTTTAAAGCTGCACACTGGATAGAATAGTACTAGTGAAAAATACCAAAATATCAATCTTCAGTGTGAATAGTGTACATGTCCATTTAGTTGTAGTGGCCTTGTACTATTTATATGAATATTGTATGATTATTTATATGACTAATTGGAATCTGAAATTACCTGTTTGTGTGTGCTTTTGCTTAACAGTGTAGCAGTGAATGTGGTTTCTCTACTTACTTACAAAACAAGTAGTTTTCAATTGCACAGTGTACTTTTCTACCAGAAACTTACAGATGGATGCAAGAACTTTTACTTCATTTTATAAAGCACTTTTGAACTGTTTGGAAGTACACTCAGGAAAAAAAAAAATTTTATCAATGCAGCTGGGTGTTTATGAGGACCTTATGCTACATACAAACTGAAAGGTATTATGTTTTCTTGACTCTGGAAAAGAAAACTTTTTTACATTTAACCCAGCTTGAAGGCCTGCAGTACTGTCTGACAGCAAAGCCCTCTGGCATTCAGAGCACAGAGCTCTCCATTGTCTGACATCCTGGAAGCAGCCTGCTGAGGATTGAAACTCAAGCACCCTTTAATTTCACAAACATTTGTTTTTATCTTTTACTGTGTCCTGCAGATACTCTTCTGTCTTTCATCCTTGTTAAGTCTTCTAATTAGTAATGGAATTAACAACTGAAAATCAGAATATAGTCCAGCAGAGTTATTTATATGCCTTGAAACCACCCCTAATGTTTGACATTGTTCTTTTCCTCCATAAATAAATTGATTTTGTAGGTTTGATTAGGTAAAATTGGCAATTTTATCTAATTAAGAACTAAAAACCTTCTTTATAAGGATCTCAATATTTTGTTTTAATTGTTTCTCTGCAAAAAATGATTTCGTTTAATGACTTCCCAGTTCTGTCAGTGAACGTATATTTCTTATTAAGATGCTTCTTTCCTTTTCTGTAGTGTTGTGCATGAAGCATTAATTGAAAGGGGAGTGGGCATTGTGCTTTCACCAGAGATTATGTGGGTGGTCAACTACTTGTTCATGAAAAGGTTCTATTAGAAAGTAGAAGAGCTAACACTGGAGGGAAGGGTAAACCCTGAAAGATGCAAGCAAAACCAAATCATGTTATTTCTTTGTTTGTCACTGTTTTTTTCAGAACTAGCATCATGAGTGTTGGTGACATTTACAGTTACTTAAATGCAATTTCTGCATTAGAGGGTTGCTGCAAAGGAAGCAGCAGTACCAAGGGAAAACTGCAAAGAATCGTAATTTTAGATGTCCTTGACAAATGGCAAGTGATGAGATAAATGTCTTTTCCTTGTCTCATTCTGCATATTCCTTTCTTATTCCTTTCTTCTTTCTTCTTCTTTCTTCTTACCTTTGCGTGGCAGCCAAGTGTTACAATGTGTTCTGCTTTTTGTAGATGTAGGATCATTTTCATGATGAACATTTTCGCTTGGAAATCCTATGAAAGTACTGGGTGTTTGATGATGGTCAAGGATGTGGATAGAAGAAAAACCAACAAAATTGCTAGGACTTTGCCAGTGAAGAGGGAGATTTTAACATTTAATTGTTACTTACTTCTCTTTCAAACAGTCTCTGCAGATCCTTTGCAGGTCAATATTTGAATTTTATACTAACAGATTTATGAGAATTCTTACTGTATGCTGCTCCAGCCAGCCTACAGAAGATTTGTGTTGCAGTTATAGTAAAGTCTCTACTATCATTTAAGGCCAGATTTTAAAGCAAAGAAGGATTTTGAAAAGGTCTGTCTTGGTTTGGGTAGTTCACCCCTTCAGATACAAAAAGGCTATCGCCACGAAGGGTTTCAAATGTTGATGCATACTATTGTGATCCTCAGATTCCCAAGGGTACCTGGCTTAATTCCTCAAGAATAATATATGCAGCTGCTGCTGGCATTGTTACTTTGTACGTTCATAACCTTTATCAATAATATGGTTGCTCATTTTTTGCCCTCTTTAGGAATAAAGACTCCTTGTGGATAATTTATTGTAGAAATAAAGAATTTTGCTATGTTTATTTTAGCCAATAGTTGTATGCAGCTGTACCTGTAATATAAGAAAGATATTTAGGACTTTTGTCTTTCATTTAGTTGTATTTTTTTCTTTAGGTAGAAAAAATATCAAGAAGTAAGATTTGTCTATCCTTTCCTCTTTAAAAGCAGTTAGACATGAAAATGCATGAAGGGGAGCTGAGACCATAGTTAAACCCTATCTGTGGGAGGCGGATTGCATCATAGTTGCCTAAATGGCTATGTGTGAGCATCTGGGAAATATGAAAGAGTCAGAACATTTTGAGATGTGGTGAAATAGATCAATATGGGAATATAACAAAGCAGTGGATGCGGAGAAGAGCAGAGGGGAAAGGGAAAAGAACTACTAGACCAGAAACCTTCAAAATACTATAAAAATCCCTGGAAAACTATGCATCTATGTTTTACAGTCACTCTGGTTTGTGTCTCTTTAATGGATGGTATTTAATGGACAGATGGGGCTGTTGACTAAGGCCAAAATACTTATGATTTTTTTCTAGTAAATAAAGTGCTTTCCCTTTAGGCTTTTTTTTATTCCAGTCTTAATGAGGCTTCCCTTCACTGGTGCCAAGAAGTGCCTGATTTGCATGTGCAAATTCAAGACTAATATGAGTGAACTTTGTTAGATTTATTAATCTGTTGTTGCCTATGAAGAATGTATTGCTTTTTTTTTCCTTCTAGGATTATGTATTATGTGCTTAGATGACTTAAGTGCACAAGATTTTTGTGTCAACTGTGATTATAGGTTTTCACACTATTTTAAATCAAGTATTAAAATTAATTTTATTTTAAGGGAATTTATAAGCTTCCACATTTTCCCTTATTTTTTCTTTTTTCCTTCTGGGCTTAAAAAAAAAAGCTATACAATTGTTTGTGTTCAATGAACACACAGTATTTTGAGACTCTGTCTCTCAAAATAGCTATTCAAATTGGAATCCTGTAGAATTTTATAATTGCTCTGGACCTCTGAGTCATCTGCAGAAATATTTTTAATGATCAATCGACCATAAAACTCATAACTTTTATTTGAGGTCCCTCAAGAACAAATTGATTCTGTGTTTCCATATGATTAAGGAAAATATCATTCTAGTTAGGGATTTGCATTAAAAGGTAAAGAAATAGAGAAACAAGGAGCAATTCTGATTCGGAATGGTGAAAAATCCTACCGTAATAGTGCAATAAGATTATTAAAACTGAGTATTTGATTAATTTTCAGTGTTCCCTTCATACATATGATCACAGCTTCCATCTGATAAAGTAAGGGGTAAAGCAATTTCTTCCCTTGCCTGCGATTCCCTCTTGGCACACGATTAAAGGCTTATACAAAGAGGCAGGAGAAAATTCATTAACTTGGCAACCATAAAGTTTTACCCAACACTACTGATGCTGAAGCTGGAATATATGCATGTGTAACTTAGAAACAAATTTCACATTTTAGTATTAGTGGCAGGTGAGTTGCATTGGTAATTCCTTCCACTGCAGCCTGTCTAAAATAACTATATGCAGCTATTCATGCATGTAATTCAGCTACCTGATTCATTAACATTTAAACAGTCTGTTAGGCAATGACCATAAATTAGATGCCTTGCAGATGCTTGGCAAAAGTGTGTTTAACAGCCATCGATACTCTAAAGCCTTGTCAAGAAAAAATTACTGACATGCTATGCAGTAACAAACATGCATGTTTTGTGTTACTTCAGAGTGGGCCCTTTTAAGGATGGCAACTAATATCACTGAGGCCACTGAGAAATACTGTGATTGTATGGAAGGAGGGCAAACACACTGCACGTAGTTACAGGTAAATGCTACTGGGACTATCTGTGTCTGGAAAAAGCTGGTGATATAGGGTCTAATCCAGAATACTTTTAAAGCAGTAGAAATGTTCCTAAGGATGGAAGATAAAGGACTCCACAACCCCCCACTAAAGGGAGTTCCACTCCCTTGAACAGGTTTTTAGCACTGTTATGTTCCCCTGACACAGAGGGGTGGATTGAGGAAGGAGCTGGGAACATCTCATCCTGTTTTGTCCCCCAAGGGTTGATATCCTCATTTCTTATCAACCAATGTAAGCTGTTTAGAATGCTGTACTGTGGCAGTGGGGGGTAGATGTTACTCCAAAGTCACCCATCTGTGGATCATTCTCCCTTCTGTCACAGCTCCTTCATGATTGTGCCTCTACCACTGTGTTGTGCTTCACACTTGCAACTCACCTTGGACAGGACCCTCCCCATCCCCTTCCTCTTTCCTGGTAAATATGTTCAGTTCTGGCAATGAACCCAAAACCAGGCTGGAGGGTACACAACTGGGCTTGTATATGTTACAGAATCTGCATACATATGCATACCCTGGGTTTTGTCCTGTGCATATCTAGCATGTGAAGGAGTTTAAGGACACAAAAATCTGCTGAGATACTGATTAAGGCAGAGGGAGTCAGACCTGGTACCGATACTGTGTGCTGTGAAAGACCTTCAGACCAGCTACACTCAAAACCATACTGAAGTGCTTTTTGAACAATTGGCATAGTTCAGTTTCTTTCCAATGTGGATAATGAGGGAAAGGGACCAGGTCCTTATACCACAAGCTAATTCAAATCTTGATACATGAAAACAATAATGTGAAGATTTTCACATCTATATGCCTATTGGGCTTTAATCACTTGATACAGTAACTACACAGGAAGTACTAGTTCAAAGGTAAAAAGAAGAATTTCAGGGAAACAAGAACTTCTGTCATTCCTGGGTAATATGTTTGACTACTTTTGGTGGCTTGCAACCAACAACAGAATCCATGTACTTGTGTCATTAGGTGCTACTGTGGTTCCAGTTCTGTTTCCATTTGTTTCAGGAACCTAATTATTGTAACTGAAATGATGATTGTTTTGTTACAAATCACTTATTTGAATAGATTTTGGCCTATTGGTGTATTGTTATCCCACAACAGGAATTTACCTATTTTTTAACCCCCAAAATTCCCTTGTGACAACTGGTGAGTCTGGCGTTTGGGTTGTTTCTTTAATACTGGAAGAGATTCCCACATAGTTTCCCCATAGTTGTGTTGGACAAACTGAAGCTCACTTTTCTGACTGACTGAATTAACTTTGCCTCTGGAAAGTTGGTTTTAGTCCTGGTCATGCAATGCACTCCCATCTTGTGATGGCCAGCCAGCAGATCCGTTGTGGTCTAAATAAGGCAAGATTCTAGGGGCATTTCAAGTCAACATTTTTTAACTGCTCAAAGAGCAAGCCTGAAAAAGTGTGTTAGGAACCCACCTGAGTGGCAGCTTAATGCTCTGTTCTAACCTCATTAACAGCTCAATATATTGCTGATCATGAGGACAGACTGTTTCACAGGCCACATGCAAGACCTTTTTGTTTTCTCCTCAGGAAAGGTAGAACAGATAAAAATATGAGTTCTTCACAACATGCAGCTGATAAAACCAATTGATTTTACTGATACCCAGAACAATATTTCCAGGCAAACTCTTTGGAAAAGTGAGGCTCTGCCGACTGATTCAAATATATATTGTAACACCCACATTTGGAGTTTACTACTCCCTTTACAACAGAAATGTCAGCTAGACTCTGGAGAAGTCCTTATTGTGTTTTTTATAAACTTTTAGATGCCACAGATGTTTTACACTTGCTAAAAGTCTTAAAAATTTTTCCACAGTGCTTTAATTCTTTACTACTACCATGAATTTTTATAGTTCTACTGTACTGAACTTTTTTGAGATGTTTCAAAATATTAAAAATTCAATAACTTTTAAAATTACTCTGATGTTATTGGACATTTCTATTATCTTTTACACTAGAACTTTGTTTCATAAACAGCTATGCTATTTGGTGGCAAAATAAGCAGAAACAGGACATGTTTGCAATAACTTTTCCTCTTTGTTTTCTGCTCTACTCTAATTAGAGTATCGATTAGATCTGTGTGACTACTCCATCTCTAAATGAACATAACCTGTTTTGACTGGTTAAATCAGCAATGAGGAAGTGTTTTCTGATTTCTTTAGTATTTTGTATTCTTTAAAGAATAACCTACACAAAAATAATTTGATGCTTCTGTAGACATAATGAATGCATGGGTGATATCTTCTTGATTTTAACTTCATCTCCTTTCCAACAACTGATGTAGTTCAGTGAATTCTGGATTAATCATCAGTTTTGTGTTTGACTGTTGATGAATACAACCCTTAAAAAGGGTAAACATTAGAATATATCTTTGAGAAGATAATGTTGCCAGATATTGTTAGATTTATTTTATATTAAATTTCAGTTTAAAATAAATTTTACTTTATTTGTCCTCACAGATATGATCTCTGGTATTTACAAAACCAGTATTTTAAAAGCCGCTGCACTGTCATGGAATAGAGACACCCATCTGCAAACATCTCTTATTTTCTAGCTATTTTGTATAGTTTTTTATTTCTCTGAAGAATAATTGCATTTTTCTTGTGTGCATCTAACTTCTGGTAATTTTAGAACTGTTCCCATAAACAGTGCTTTCCTAGTAATGCTTTCAAATCTCTGAAATTAAACACATTTATTGCAAGAATAATTCCACCTAGGCACAATCCAGCATATTTTCCAGTGAAATAAGTGGAATTTTGCAAAAATGTATCAAGCAAATTGCTTCATAATTTACATTCCATAATGTTAATACAGATTCCTTTGTCATGAAATATTATCCAGTTTCTAAAATTATCACTCTTTAATGATGCAAAGCAAACATATTTTTCAGTTTATATTTAGATGTGGGAAGAGAAAGGCATAGGCTGCTTATTTATTACTGAATGTTCTTGTTAACTCTTAACATATTACATTTGCTGTATCTATCATCATTATGTATAGGAATACATCATAATGGCCCCAGTCTTCCACAAATAAAATATTCTTTAAGCTATTGAAAAAAAAATATCTGAGAATAGAGTATAGATATTTGTTGGATATGAAGCTCATTCTGTAGGAATGCTTGGCTTTTTGCTTTATCCAGCCTAATTTCCTACTTCCTTGGGGATTTCCTTTTTAGTTTATTACATGGACCCAGAAGGCCTGCCTCTGTCTTTCCTAGATATTTCTGATTTTCTTATATTTACCCCTTCAGAAATTACTGTGAGTTCAGTGTAGAGATGGAAGTTGTACTTTAAACCGAGGAATGGCAGCATCATCCTCAAAGCACTGCTGCATGTAGGGTTCTCTGAGCCCACTGTGTTCACAGGAGCTGTAAGTCTTACAGCTGTGAACACATCTGGACCTATAATTATGGCCACGTCTGCTGCTAGTAAGGAGCAGTCCTTCTACACATCTCTCTTCTATCTTTCATGCTCAAGGGAATCTGGGAGTCAGTCCATGCTCATTTAACTTTGTGTTATGGGCCAATACAAACAACAAAATAGTGCCCTATGACTAACATCAGGATTCTGCTGTGGAAGGAGAAAAAGGAATAGGAGATCTGTGCAAGCCGGTCTGTGCAAGTGAGAGTGTATGTTAAATACTTAGGGAGAATAAAGGAGAGCAACAAGGGCACAAAAGTGAACTGATTTGACTGTTTATCCACTGGAGCTTGATAACCCTCATGTAATATAATTGATGGTTTGAATAATTTATGTTTTAATAGACTGGAATTCAAAGTTTTTCTAGAAACTATCACATCCTAACTCCTTCCTCTTTGTGACATTGGGGCTACAGTGAAGTTTCTGACTAATGCAGTCCTGATTTACATTTCAGTCCTCATTCATCTATAATAGCTTAACTTTCTCCATAGCTCATGTTTTCAAGCAGCCCCCTGACCAGTCTGAGAAATGCTGCATGGATTTTCAATTGTTGTGTTCTTTACTGAAACACCTGACTACATTTCTAGTTTCATATTTGAAGATTATTTGTTAATCAAAAGTTACTTCCAAAGCTGTTTTGATTTTCGAGAAAAAATAATTTTTCACTGCAAAAGCAAATGAATAAAAAATGGATTCATGTTTATATCTGTATATGCAATGACTTAATCAGAAAATCAAGGCATATTCAGTTCACACATGGAAATTAGGAGGGTTGTTGGCTTTTTTCCTTGCCCCCTCCCCCTTTTATTGCCTTCAAATCTTTTCCAAATCTACAATAAATGATTTTGCAGAATGGCTGAATCTTAATCTATTCCACATAAATTATTTAGCTTTCATTTATACAATATTGGAGCATTTTATTTCAGGATATAACATCATAGATTTTTTTTTCAAGAAGCAGCATATAATTCTCAAGATGAATTTGTTTGTTACACATTTTTTTTCCATATTTAGCTTGTTAAACCAGGCATTAGTGGTTGTCAGTTACAGTAATACAGGCTGCAGAGGCCCTGCATTATCAGACAACTTTGCATTCTGTCAAAGCTGGTGGCGTGCAGAGGAATCCTACACAGACTGCAGAGGTAAGGTCGTTGTGCTGGCTATATTTGGCATTCACTCCAGGAGAACCCAAGTAGTGTAGAACAGATGCTCTAAGTGAGAATGACATCATGTGTCTGCAAAGGTAAGGTTTCTTTTTGCCTTTAGACATTTCTTGAGACATGGGAAGTTATTGAAAC
The DNA here is from genome assembly GCA_013396875.1 of Vireo altiloquus. Lineage (NCBI taxonomy): Eukaryota > Metazoa > Chordata > Aves > Passeriformes > Vireonidae > Vireo > Vireo altiloquus. The sequence continues at coordinate 408,545 of VZRF01028485.1, forward strand.
GCATATTGTTTCAAATGGCTGGGAAGGGAGATCAGCTGATATGGTGGAAACAAGACAAACACTGAAACAGACCAAAAAGGGGGCAGGTATATCTTTAGGAAAAAAAAAAAAAAAGAAAAGCAAGTCATATTTTAATAACAAAAAAGATGGAAACCAGTAATAGAACCTGACTGCTGTATCTGCGTAGCTCAAGGGAACCGAGGGAGAGATGGGACTGAACTTGTCCCACACTGGTGAGCAAATCAAATCCTGATGCATTTTCATCAACTGTCAGAAAGAGACAGATATTTCTTTGGGGCCAGGCAGGAAATTAGGCTATTAAGTTACAGCTTTTTCACAGAGCTCTTGTCATTCTCTTCTCCTATTCTACAGATGTTCTATCAAAGCGAGTCATTGTAACCATTTATCTTTCCAAACTTAAAATACTTTTTCCAGAGCTAATTTTTTCCCTCAGTACTTGAGGTCTTTGTACTCTGTGTCTTGCTTCCCTGATCTTTTATGGATCTAAGATTAATTTGCACTAGCAAGGAGTTCAACAACAAAATCAATTTCAATTGGGTCAGGTGAGGTCACTCCCAGCTCAGCAGTGTGAGGAAAAAGGATTATTATCATTCTGGGAACACTGCTACTTTAGTATGGAGGGAAAAGCATTGTCTATTAAAGACCTTTACAATAATTTTCATAAGATTGGAAACTATTAATTTTTTTGTTTACTTTCTGCAACTTTAGCGTAGTCATCTATATGCAAATAATTTGTGTTACAGAATGCTTTTGTGTTCCTTAAGGATAATGGAAAAGAATTTGCTAGAGGACCGTTAGCATTTCACAAAAAATGTGGCACTGTGAAAATGATACAGAAATACCTTTGATAGATCTTTTTATATCCTTGGGACATAGACAGTGTAAATTAAAGAGCAACATTCCCTCTGTTAGGTATTCCATGCACCATAACACAAATAGGCAGTTCTAATGGAAATATAATTTCCAGCTTAAAGAAAATGTTTTAGACAAAAAAAAAATTAAATATTTAAAATTTAATTTAGTAGGAAAGAAACCCCAACCTGTTTACAGAATCTGTTCTTTAGTGTCTATTTTATCTAATAGCATTGAAAGAAAGAAAAAAAAAGGAAGCAGTGTCAGCTTAAATGCTTAATAAAGCATTAGTATTTAATGTGCACTGGATCTTAATTATTTGTTCCATCAGGTGGAGAATAGCAGCTAAGAAAATGCACATGTGTGTGCCAGTTCATTCATACAGCATCAGATTTCCAGGTGAATTAGAGCTGTGTGTTTCTTTTAGGACAGCTGTGCAAACGGGTGCTAGCTAAAGAGCTGGTCTACAAAGGCTGAGAGGAAAGAAAAGCTGCTTAACTGGAATTCCTGGGCCATGTCCTTGTTTCTGCTCTGTTCGTCTTAAAATTTGTGTAATCTGAGTTGAAGAGTGACAAATACGGATCTTAGTATTTTTAAGTTAAAATCTGTATTCTGATGTCTGTGAAATAACATTGGATTTAAAGGTTCTGTATATTTATGTCCAATAGAAAAAAAGGGAGTGAAGTATGTTAGGAGGATTACTTTATGGAAATGCATTGTCTTAAAAAAGTAGAAGGAAGGTATTGAAAAAATTTCAATTTTGCTGTAGCAGTTCTGACTTCAGGTGTTGACCTTAATCAGTTTCATTATATGCAAAAAGATTCAGATTTTCTGGGTCAAATTCTCCCCAAGTGTATTTTCCCTGAATTCTGTGGAGTAACACCAGCAATGGATGTGGCCTACTGATCTCAAATTTCTTCCATTTCCTTTTTGTGTGATCAAAGTATATAAAATGATATAGTGCTACTAATATTTCCTTAGAGAAAAAGATACTAGACATGTTTCTTTAAGTGTTTGAGCTAAATCCTCTGTCTATATATACATAATTGTCTTCTTGTACAAGCATAGATGATTAACTATCTGAACACCATTGAAAAAAAACCAAAGAAATAAACTATAACATGAAAAGTCTATAGCCAAAATTTATTTTATTACCAAAAAAAAAAAAAAAAAAAAAAGACCAATATATTTTCTTCCCTTAGTCATGGGCAGAGTTTTTAACTCTGTTAAATTAGCTCTTCACTGACTGTGCACTGGTAATAGACAAGTTTTAGTACAACCAAATTTGCCTTCATTGTCATGGATTCAGTGTTTAAATAGATACTTACCTTTCAAAATATCACTGATTGCTACTCAAATTATTGCACTTCAGAAAGCACTGAAAAAGAATCCCTAAATGTTGTGGTATTTGATAGCAACACATTTTAGGCTTCACACTTCCATAAAACTTAAGTTTTCAAAGGGCTGACTGAAGACTCCCTGATTATTTTCTTATCACGCTGAACTAAGAGTAGTTCAGGACTAATATCTCAATATTACAGATGAAAAAATGGACACATAGAGTGTGAAAGCTGGATCTGTACACATAATTTGCAAATTTCCCTTTCAGCCCAAAACTGTTATTCCAATGGTTAATAATGCAAGCTATTTCCACTTCAAGTTTCCACTGTAAAATTATATAGGTCTTTAAAGCAAGATCTTGCACCTACCTGCATTAGTGTGAACACTTTGTAAGTATATGGAATTGAGACAAGTGTGTATCATTATTTCTAGAGAACAACTTCAGTTTATAGCTAACTATTGCCTCAGGACTTCCTAAGAAAGCTGTAAACAGCGCTTATAATGTGTTCTTATAAAGGTAATTTTTTTAAAATTATCTATTTTTATATAATTTATATTTTATGCTATCTTTATAATTTATAAAGTAAAATAATTTTAAATTTATATAATTTATACAAAATGTAATTTTAATTTTTGGCTGCACTAGATTTGCACAGAAGCATTTGTATTAAATTTAGATTAAGTGATACCTTGAATTTTGCCATTTTTCCTTTGGGGATAAATACAAAGTCCATTTGAAGTTAGTTTGCTTTGGCTTAGTTGCAGGAGAGATCATTACATCTCCCATTACAGGTAACAAAAAGGATTCTCAGATTTTATTAGCTCTTAGAGCACATCTACAGAGAAGTAGTTCACATAACAAGCTTCTGAGGTAGGACACCGATAGAAGTAGTACAGGCTTATTTATAAGAAAATAAAGACTTTTTAGAGGACTACTTGGAGCTGAAAGGCAATGTTTAGTCTAGGTTCTGAAAACAATCAGACTGGAGTCTGATGAGCACGAAGACAGGAATGTAAAATGAAATTTCTGAATAGGTCAGGAGGTTATGATAATCACTACTATTTGAGTGATGGGTACGCTTGCATACCTGCTTTTTCATGGCAGAGACCTGTGTTAGAGACAGAAATTCAGTGAGTTCTCTGTGTCCTGCTTGTCTCTACATTGCTGGAATGCAGCTGAGTTAAATGAACCTATTCCTTATTTACAGTAGCGATCCCAGATCAGATTGGCCTTGTATTTTCCAGCAAGTCATGAAACTGTGGACTTGATTATTTGTGAGCAAAGTAGTACTTGGATGGATAAGCATGCTTACTAACAGCTGGGCTAAAAGAGCTAATCACAGATGAGAAAAATTCCATTCTGCTAGCTTAATTCTTGCTGTTTCAATTAGATGTGTTGTTTTTCTCACCCTGTCTCAACCCATTCTATTATTTTTCCTATTTGTATCACACTGCATTACTGAGCAGGCTACACAGCTATCAGTTTCCCTACTTGAAATGAGAACATTGCAAAAGATGATGGAGATGACTTCTTAATACTAATCTGATAAAGCATATAAAGCTCTATTGCACTAAATGGCCAGGAGTGTTCCTAATAACATCTGTAAATTTTTCAAGATATCAGGTCTGCTAAAAATGTTGAACTAAACAAGTCTCTATTAACTGTACCCAATGTTCATGAATTAATGTTTCCACATAGTGAAGAAATTTATGTTTCCATTGGAATACACTGGGAAAGTGACACCTATTTCTTTGGAACTAATTTGCTTAACTTAACCAACCAATTACCATTTGCAGAAGAAAGAATACCTTTGGTTTTTTATTAAAAGATTTCTGCTCCCCAGCAGACATTTGTATTACCAGAGTATTACTTTATCTTCAGAGTACAGGTTTATAAACTGGAAACAAAATCTCACAGAAGGAAAACATGAAGACGAGTTCAGGGGAGTGATATGGTAAAATGGAACACATTCTGGGGGTAATACACTCTAGGGACAATTTTACTGAAATTTGACCCCAGGCACAGTAATAATGTGGACAGATTAATCTGCATACAAGTAATCAAATCCTTCTACAATAGTGAGTATTTTAGAAGACTTAAAAGTCTGTGGATGTTTCTGATGATGGGAATGGTATCTATTCAATTAGACTCGAAATCATAGCTTGTTTTTTAGGGATTAATGTTTTATGGTTATTTAACCTGTACCATTTATAGTATTTCTTTCTCTACCTTATTCTCTTTATGTTTCATTTTTATTTTAAATTTAATTGGCAAATTATTGCACTTTTTATTGATACCATATTTTTCACCCACTCAAGCTACTTTTACTTTAGTATAACATCACTGAATTCTAAGATCATAGAGTAAAACAATTCATGTCATAGACCTCTTGTTGCTATTGCTCCTAATTTCACCTCACTTAGCATCAGAAGTATTTAGTAATCTTATAAAGACACCAAAGTTAGAATTTTCATTAGCTATTCCAGAATCCATAGAAAGAGATTTATGCATTCTAGGAAATATTAAACTCATTGATCTGAGTGATTGGAGTGAAATTTATGTATTTATACAAAGAGAATGAAAGTGGAGAAAAAGGGGACATACTCTGGCTATGAAAGATACAAAGTAAGAACTTGGGCGAAAGGTGGATACAGACCTTATATGCACAAAAAATTATAAACTTTAATTTCAAAGAGATTGGTAAAATATATAGTTTTTCAATTAAATACGTTAGTATTTTAAGCTAAGATGCTTTCAAAACACCTTTGCTTTCTGGAGAAACAATGTGAGTAAGAAGCTGCCATGATTTAATGTTTGCATTACTACCACTTCAGAATGTCAGAATTAGAAGTATCATTTAAAATATAGTTGGTAATAAACACTGTTCCATACCTGGGACAGTGAAATCATTTAAAAATTGTTCAGATGAATGCAAAAATAATTATTGCTGGAAATTAGAGTGATGAATAGCAACTTTTAATGTACTTTTTCATCTTATATCTTATTATGATTATATATGAAGAAAACTAGTGATGAGATAAGTAATAAAATAAATACAGTCTCACATTAATGTTATGAAATATGGGCACAAAATACTAATATTAGTTTAATTTTAGATGTAGAAATCATTTGTATGTAATCAGATTATCAATACATCTTTTTTCTGTCCATGTGTTTGAAATAGCCAGTTTTGAAGGCAAATTTGGACAGAGGGGTGTTTCTCTCCCTTCAAATATTGTGTTTTCTGAAGTTGAACACAGGCAGCTGACTTCTGTTGATGTGAATGTCAATTCTTATCAATGATGTCTAGTAGCATTTCCTTTGCTAAGCTCTGACTCCAATCTCCCACTTGTGAATTCATCTCCTATTCATCTGTCTCATGTCACACCAATGGACTTCGAATGACCTTCTTAGGATTCTTATCCTTACAAACCACTTGGCAGCCATCTCCTATGCTAATTTTCATCAACTTCCATTTATTTTTCTCTTTTTTTTTTATTATCAGCTTCCATAAGAGTTCTTCTCAGCTGATCCATGAAATCTCAGTGCACCCAATGACAGTTGATATATTATAGAGTATCAGAGTCAACCCCAGAGATCAAATCATTGTGATAGGCTAAATAAAGCATTTCAAAAATAACAATTGTTTAGCTGGAACCTTGCTGATAAGATCCAGTCAAAGAGACTGAAGATTTTTATTTGAGAATACTGTTTACAGTTTAACTACTTTGAATTTGTTATTTTTTTGTTCAAGTTAATGACGCCGAGATTATTATTATGCATTGTTACCTTATTTTTACATTAAAGATATTAGATCTTTTCATCTTTGCATGTTGCTAATGGAAATTAAGGTTTTTTTAGGTATAAAATTTATGCAAAAGGACAAAGTAAAATGTATTTTTTCTTATTTTGGATTGTTTTCTAGAATTTTTTTTTCACTTATGAAACATAGATATAGAACATATTAACTTGTCACATCTTTAGACCCTTCTAAGACTACTCAAATGAGCAGTTTGAAGCCTAATTATTGTCATTTAGGTTTTATAACCTTTGTTTCTCATTCACAATTTTCTTTGGTTTGGCAAATAAAGAAAAAAAAGCTGCTTTGTTTCAGTATGCTTTGGATATTTGTGATTTCTGCTTTCCTTTTCTAATTTTTCCAGAAAAATTAATTTTTTTATAACTTTATTCTGGGATCAGAATTGACCTTTTATTGACTCTTGAGCTTTAAAAGATGAATTATATTGAGAAAAAAAAAACACGAAAAACAACAACCCCAAATCTGGTTCTGGGCCCGGCTTGCTCCAGGTGGTACCCTAAACAAGCTTAATGTCTGGTTTAAGACAAATCTGATATTCAGACTGTTTTGTTGACTTTCCCAGCTAGCTTGTTGACTTTCCCACTCCTGCCAAAAATGTCTCTTCTCTCTTGCTGTTGCAGGACCTCATGTGGGTATACCCAGTTTTCCCTTTTCCTCATTTAATGAAAAGCTTCAGGGTCAGGGCCGGTTCCCACCAAGGATACAGCTAATTGTGAAGTATATGAAAGCAAATAAGAACTTACACAAACCAAAACACTCCTCCTAACTCTGTTTCACATAAAAAAGATATAAGTCCAATGCTCTTGAATGTTTGAAAAATGCCTAGTGCAAATGTTCCTAGAATTTCAAAGGACTGTTGTGTGATTGAGCTCTGAAAACCAGAGTAAAGCCTGATTACTGGAAAGGGAGGAAAGAATCTTATTTCCACCAGAAATTAATCCAGTGCAGCTCTCTACCCCTTCAGGAGCAGAGGACTTTCTTTGCAAAGTCCTGTGACTTCTTTCCACCTTAGTCTTGCTTAATGAGGGGGAACTGGAATGAAAGGAAAAGGCCAACTATGCTGTGCCATTCTAGGCAGAGTGAGTGTTTCTGCACTAATTTTGATTAACCATTACATCTTGACTCTGAGATATTTACATTACTTGATCTTCAGCTATCTATCCCTATATGTTACAGGGGAGTAGTGATAAACAGAAGTCAGTAATGTCAGACTCAAATATTACACAAAACAATTTGAGCAGCCAACTTAAACTTCAGTCTTCTGGGCGTATCTAGTTCCCATTGAACACAGAGGCTTATGCCTAGCCTTAACATGGTTACATTTATACTGTATTTCATTAATACACTCTGTTCACTTCACTTTGTTTTTCCTACTGAAGGTCCTGAGCTGAGACAGGCCTTTACTGCAGTCACATGAATAACTATCAACAATAAAGAAGAACATGGACTGTTAATCTACCAAGGAGGAGAAGAAAAGGCTATTAATGTGACAGCCTTTAATGCATCCTGGAGTGCCCAGCTAAATGTGCCTCCTAAATTTCCACTTTTGTTTGCTACCCAAGGACTTTTACCTTATATGCTTTACACTAAGGCCTTGGTTCTTGTGCTGTGGGGAGACTTCCTTGTCAAGATATGTGTTCAGAATTTATTAACAGTAAACCAGTATTTTTTCTTCCTCTTAAATATTCAACATCTTATGCAGTCAAGTTCAGCTGTATATATGAATTCACCATTGTGATAAACAGGAAACATTTCTGTTAAAACGTTAATCTGCAAGGAAAAGACTGGAGCTTGTTCACTGTTACAGAGTTCAGCTGAAGGCCAATAATCCAATATATGTGTGTTGGGGAAGCGAGAGGGGAGGATAAGGAGGTAGAAACCTATCTTTCCCTGGAAAAGAAATAAAAATAGCAGCAAATGTTATCATTTTCAGATTGTTACTAGCAACAGGGAGACGTGATCCAAATAACAAGTGAAAGACTGCATACACTGGTGCAATATAAAGACCACAGATAGGAATTTGATTAAGTATTATTATCAGTCACCGCACAGAGAATGGCAGCCAGCCAGCAGAGCATTCACTTTTCTGTCCCTCTCTGCCTCTGGCAGACTGCTTATGCAGGTTGTCATAAAGGTAACCTGGAGACAGGACTGCATGGCAGATAGCAGTCATCATTTTCTGCATGCAGGGTCTCCTTAAACATTACTCTCATTGTTGCAGACACAAAATTTGTGTCTGGCAGCTTGAACTGTTCTGGATGTTTGTTGGTTTATATTCTTAGATTTTTGATTATTACTAGTCTTCCACCTAAATGTTTAGATTTATAGCCTGTGTAAAATTATTCATATCTATCTTTCTGCGACAAAAAAGACAAATATTGATGTTGGAGTGAGAAAACACAAATAGTGCTTCTCCACTATCCTTTGTTTTTTTATTTATTTTACTTTTTTATCTAAATTTGTTTTAGGAACAGAACTTTGAACTATGAATAGAATTTTAAATTATTCTTTATTCTTTCTCTGATACAGATGAAATGGGAAGGGGTAAAATGTGTTGATAAATACACAAATCTGTGTTTCCTCCACTTTCTAATGCATATATCTGTATATAGTCTAAAGGAGAAACAGAGATAGGAAGGACTGAAGCAAATTGCATTCATCCTGGAGAAAGTGGATAGAGTACTCTAGGCTTTGTTTTGGGATTATTAATGCTACTTAGCACTTGTACTTCATTTGTTTAGATCCTGCCACCATAATATTTACAGGATATATACCAGAATACCTGTAATCAAAGATAGCATAAATTCCTATGAATCTGATGTATGAAAACTGGAAAGAGTGAGAACAAACTGGAACCATGAGAACAAACGTTGTGCAGATATTTGCTCGGAACAGGGTCAGCTCCAGGAATTTTTGTCAACTCTCCGTCTTTTTACAAAGTATCCTATAAACAACTATTGGACAGTGATGCAAATGAATGTTTTAAACTGACACAATAACATCATCAAACTAACAATGATGATTGCCCTTTGACATTTACCTACTTAATGAAAATCAAAATCAATGTAGGCAGATGTAAGAGATATCTATTAAATTCTATTACATTAAATAACTGGAATGTGTCTGTTGTACATTTTCCCCCAAACTTCTAGTTGAACAGACACACATGTATTGTGTCACCATCAATTCTTGCTTGAACAATTCAAATTAAAAGAGCTTTCTTAATTTAACCATGTGCTCTTGAAAACAAAAAACAGGAGTGCCAGATTCAATAAATTTCTGAACCTCATTCTGGGTCATGGAATTGCACTTTTTTTCATAGAAGATGGAAATGTGAAAAACAAGAAGACTAATTATTTGATTACTTTAGTTGGATGCAGGTTCATTGGAGAGAGGCTTAGTTTTGACTGTGTTTGGCTATTGCCTGTTCATTTCACAGAATCACAGAATGGGTTAGGTTGGAAGGGACAACAGTGGGTCATCTGATTCAACCTCCCTGCTCAAGCATATGATTGTGTCCAGACAGTTCTCCACAATCTCTCTGGGCAATCAGTTCCAGTGCTTGGTCACTCGCACAGTAAAGAAGTTCTTCCTCATGTTCAGAGGGAATTTCCTGTGCATCAGTTTCTACCCATTGCCTGGCTCCATCCTCTTGCCACCTCCCTTCAGATACTTTTAGACATTGATGAGGTCCCATTTCTGTTGTCTCTTCTTGAGGCTGAAAGGCCCAGCTCTCTCAGCCTTTTCTCATAAGGCAGATGTTCCAGTCCCTTAATTGTTTTGTTGTCTTCTTTAGGACCTGCTCAAGGTCCTCCACATCTCTCTTGTCCTGAGAAGCCAGAACTGAACACAGCACTCCAGATGTGCCTCACCAGGGCTGAGTAAAAGGACAGGATCACCTTCCTTGGCCTACTGGCAAAGCTATTCCCAATGCACCCCAGGATACCTTTGGCCTTCTTGGCCACAAGGACACACTGCTGGCTCATGGACAGCTTGTTGTCCACCAAGACCCTCAGGTCCTTCTCCGTAGAGCTGCTTCCCAGAAGATCAGCCTCAGCCTGTACAGGTCCATGGGGTTATTTCTCCCCAAGTGCAGAACCCTTCATTTGCCCTTGCTGAATTTCAGAAGGTTCTCCTTTGCCCATCTCTTCAACCTGTCAAGGTCCTGACCACTCATCAAAAGTTGTATGCCAGTTAATACCTTACATAGAAATGCTGTTTCAGGCACTAGAGGAATCTTCTGAGTAAGAAGATACTTCTTATTTTCAGAAAAAAATCCTGTGTTGTATACACACTGTGTGGTATTGCTATATTTTATGCAATTCTGATATATTCATAGATATCAACTTGGATTTCGTCACTGAAAAAGCACAATGGAGGGCAAGTCAGAAATCAGTGAGTTATCAAATGAAGTAGCTCAATGGTTTTTGTTTGCCCTTTGTTTCAGTCTAATGGGCACAAGTTTTGTTTAAGAGGATTTATCACTTCTGCCACAACATTTGTGATAGCTGTAGTATTCTTGGAGAAAATTTTATGTAGCTGTTGAAAGTCATTCTTTTCCCTGAGATGTAACCACCAGCTTCTGGCACACAAATTCTGCAAATAACAGCCTTGTAATGTCTCAGAATGTTGCCCAGATGCTTTATGAATGCTTTTTTAAAAGAGTCTGAAGAAGTTATTTTAATTAGTAGGATTCATAACTCCAAAAATTGTCCAGAGTGTGTAAATTTAACTTCTTCATCTTGCTATATGTGCATGTCATTCTCTACTGGGTATCTAATCAGAGTTAAGTTGCTTCAGAAGATGGGAGGCAAGTATCTTGGGACCTTGATGCATAATATCCATACATTATTACAGGGGGTTTTTTGCTTAAAATGTTATAAATCTTGACCCCATGGCTAGGTACTTGGTTCCTGTGGCAGAAAAATAAAGAAAAAAAATAGCTGGGTGTCTTTACTAAATATCAAGCTTGGTAAATGTATTGTACATTTCTAGAATCCTGCTCTTAGAATTGTAATTTATCAGCATTCCTTGCATTGTTCCACAGATTTGTATTATACTTCTTTGAGTAACTTAGTCATCCTTATATTTCACTCCCAATGGGTAAATTCCAGTATTGAAAGAAAAAATCTGCAAAACTATCTCTCCCTCTCTCTTTTTATGCATATTTCTGTGTATAAATAGATGGTATTTTTTTAATATGGAGTAATCATTACTATTTTGGTCAAGGAAAGCAATAAAATTGATGGAACCCTGAAGATCAACAGGAAGAAAAGACAGAAGCTTACTGAAACAGCAAGATTATTTGTGGTGGGTTCTGACAGCAGACCACAAAGGAGCTTTATAACACTTTCACTGCAAATGGACCTAATTCTCTGTCATAATCTACTTAGGCTGATGAGATTTCCACCTATCTTCAGGCATAAAATGTAGCCATTCCTTTCTAGCTGATAATCAGCGTGTTTATTACTCATTTCTGTTGCTTAAAGACAGTATTTTCAGAAATAGTCCTGCACTACTAAAGTCATCAGTGATTCTGGAATAGCAAGAGAATAACCTCAGTCTTTGCTATGGGAGCTGTTTAACAAATCTAAAAATGTTAATCATGTTCAGGGCATTGTCACTTCCAGGGAACAGCGATTACTTTCAGTGACGTGCCCAGAAGCAATCTATTTAGTTTTCTTTTCATATAAAATTGGGAAATAATGAAGGTTTTATTAAATGAAACTTAATTCACCACAATAGGGACTTCAGATGTACCTGTTCCCACTACCAAGGGATGAAGTATAATTTAATAACAGTCTCTTTGGATTAGTTCTGTCTATTTGAATGTCACATTATTAACTGACTCCGTGTCATAGTGTGTAGATTCCAGAGACTGCTGTTTCAGGCTTTTTCACTTTTTTAAAAAGAATCCTACATTGATGGTTTGTAAACTACATTATTACAGTAACAAACCCGCAGGATAAGAAGAGCGAAAATGGTGATCTAAGCTTTTTGGCTGTCGTCCAAAGCACTAAGACTTAGTAGATTGCTAATGCAGTCTAGCAATGATGTGTTTTTCCTGCCAAATGGCAGCTGCTGAGAGATTTTCTGTTATTATCTTACTATTTTTTTAAACATTAAGGTGTAATGATTTACTAGCCTATAATATGATAGTATTGTATGAATCACTGTGGCTCCATTTGTATACTCAGCAACATCTGTTTTACAGGTGTGAATATATGGATTTTGCTAATTAATACCTAGTGGCACAGTTTCTGAGTGAGGGTATGAAGATGGAAATAGAGAAAAGACCTTATCTATACAATGTTATTTCAGGCCCCTGGGAAATAAAAAAGCAGGCAATGCATACTTGGATTATTTTTTATTGTTGTTTTCACTGGTTATTTATTTGGTTTGTTTTATCTTAACATCTCCATAATGTGTCCTAGTACCTAACCAGGAGATATTGTTCTGAGGAGGCTTATAACTAAAAGAAGTAGCTTTTAGTTATACATGACAGCAAAGCTGTTTGTTTTTAAATAAAAATTTCAGTTTACAATCTCAAGCACATAGTTAAGTAGCATAATAATGAATGACCACTTATCAGCTGAGTTCCTGTCTGGGTCCATGTGCATGTTTTCATTCTGGGGAGTAGGCAGCCCCTCCAACCTTGCAGGCTAAGACTGAGGATGAGAACCATTACCAGATCGAGCTCCTGAGCTGGAGCTGCAATTCCTTCCTTGCTGGATAGTCTGGTCCCTAGTGATCAAACAAGCCTCCCTTTTCTCATTTTGATACTCTAACTCCTTTGGTAAACAATGTTTAAGAAGTTTTAAAAACAGGACTCAGGACTTATAGAGAGGGATGAGGGAACTGAATATAGAAAATGGACTGAGAAAGAAACATTTTTTTAAATACTTCCCTTGTGATTAAACTCCTTCATTCTCTTGAAGAATGAAAATATATTAAAATTTTCCTTCCTTCCTTCCTTCCTTCCTTCCTTCCTTCCTTCCTTCCTTCCTTCCTTCCTTTCCTTCCATTTTTTCCCCCATGCCTGTAGAACTTAATGGAGTATCAGATTTTATGGTATGCCTTTGTAGAATGATTTAGAAAAGCCATACAACTCTTGCTAAAAAAAATCTATGCCTTTTAAGTACACTCCATTTAGTTATATAGGTTTAGTCTATATTCAATTCTGTGAAGCAATATCCTTCAGTTCACTATTTCTGATGCTATGAACAGTGACCTTATACCATAGACAGTATTTCTGGGATTTATAGATGTAAAGGTCTAAACCAGGAAAATCATTGTCCAGAGAAACCCATATTTTACAGCTTCCAGAAGATTAGCCTGTCTGCATCACACTGGATAAGGAAATTCAGTTGAAAAAGTCAAATTGATTTCTTCACACTGAGAACATGGATCATAGGCTCACAAGAGAGTTTAGAAGGCATCCCATGGGATCATAGAATCATAGAATGGTTTGGGCTGGAAGGGGCCTTTAAAGGTCATCTAGTCCAATGTCCTGAAATGAGCAGGGGCACTTTAACTGCATTAGGTTTCCCTGAGCCCCCATATAATCAGACCTTGAATGTCTCTGGGGGTGGGGCAGCTACCACCTCTCTGGAAAATGTGTTGTAGTATTTTACCTCCCTCATTGTAAAAAACCTACTCATAATACGTAATATAAATTGACGACCCTTCAGTTGAAACTTTTATCTCTTTTCCTGTTGTAACAGGCCTCACCAAATTCTCTCATCCTGTTTTTCTCACAGACCCCCTTTGGGTACTAGGAGGTCACCCTGCAGTGAGGTCACCCTGAAGCCTTCTTTTCTCCAGGCTGAACAATCCCAGTTCTCTTAGCCTTTCCTCACAGGAGGAAGTCTCTGTGGTCTCCTCTGGACCCCTCCAAGAGGTAGATGTCCATTCTGTCCTGGGGGACCCCAGAGCTGGACATAGTAATCCAGGTAGGGTCTCATGAGAGCACAGGGTCATAATCACCTTGTTGGACTTTCTGGGATTCCCAACTCCTTCTCAAAGGAGGATTAATTTAAGGTCAGGCTTCCTCTGGCACTCTCCAGGTGAGTTTTGACTCTAAGGATGGAGAGGTGAAGCAACATGGACAACCTGTTCAAGTGCTTTATCAACTGTGATTTTTTTTTTCCCTAGACTCTGCACAATAGTAAAGGTAAAAGAAACATTTATTCTGGCAAAAAGAAACCTAATTTATTATAAACAATCAGTATTTGAGAATAGTAGGTGAAACACATTTCCAGAATCTGAAATCAAATAATTCTGTCAAATGTCATTTTACAAAGACAAGCTAGTAAATTAATTTACCAAAAATAATCACTGTAAGAGACACGTGATGTGATTCCAGATTAGTAATAGTTTGTTGAGTGAGATCTTCACACAGAACAATGAAGTTTAATAGTTGACCTTTTCATGTGGAGCTATGATAAATAGATTGAGAAGGGTCCAAATAGTGCAGCTGTTTCCATTGAGAAATTCAAACATAAGGAAAAAAGCCCCAAGCCCTCAGATTAATTACTTCCGCAGTTGTCAGGACTAAACTCACTAAAGTGAGTTCTTTACAATCAAGATATGTAAAATCTTTTCATTATTAAAGGGGAATGATGCAATTTCCAGTTAGCAAATAAAACAGAAAAAAAAGGCATGAAACATATATACTAGTGTCAGATCCCTACTTTCAGCCATGGGAGGTGCAAGTTCAAATTTATCCTCATTTCCTTTGTGATCCAGGGAAAATAATGAAAATGTAATATCTTATTCTACTGCATTCTTTCTGTCTTATTTCCTAAGCTCATTGGCTACTTCAGTCTAATTTCTTTTTCCTTCACTACTTCCTCTGCAGAATCATGACCTTTCTAGAAAGTGTATTCATCTAGAATTATAGAATCATTTAGGTTGGGAAACACCTTTAAGATCATCAAGTCTAAGAGTCTTTGAATAGTTGACCTAAAACAATTTACCTGGTATCAAACACAATGCTCATAGTTAAACTGTCAAGACTATGGGATTCTTAAAAGAATCATTGACCATAAGGATGTCTTATAATCAGAGCTTTACCTGAAGATGGTGGTCCAGACAGAGGTATTCCAGAGCTGTTATTGTTGCATAATCAGCCTCCACCTCAGCTGTTGAAGTTGGCCCAAGTCTTTCAAAGAATGGGAAATTTATCATTCCAAGAAGTCAGGCAGTGAACATGCAAGGAGAAACTTGATTCACCAACTGCATCCAAGAATTTAGTTGACTATGACAGCAGGAAGGCATGAGGAATATTTGCTCCAGACTCTGTTTATGGATTTTATAGTAAAGAAAAATATGCCAGTGGTGGTGCAAAACCAGCAGAAACAGAGACAAGAACCCAGGGATATCCTGTATGGGAAGAGAACTAATGCAAACTTGCAACTTCTTTTCCTGTTACTGTCTTGGTTATGCAGTGTTTCAGGCTCTGGAGATGGAAAGCCTAATTATAATTTAAACGCCTCAATGAGGATTATAAATTCTATTTTAACAGCTAAAATCTGAGATTTTGGCTCATGCTGTACTCTGCACGTCACTCTTTTTGAGTTTGGGGTTTGCTAATTTTGACTAAATTCTGCTCATTCTAACAGTGTTAAGTCCACTGACTTTATTTCCCTTCTTTCTTTCTTTCTTTCTTTCTTTCTTTCTTTCCTTCTTTCTTTCTTTCTTTCTTTCTTTCTTTCTTTCTTTCTTTCTTTCTTTCTTTCTTTCTTTCTTCCTTCCTTCCTTCCTTCCTTCCTTCCTTCCTTTCTTTCTTTCTTTCTTTCTTTCTTTTCTTTCTTCCTTCCTTCCTTCCTTTCTTTCTCTTTCTCTCTTTCTTTCTTTCTTCCCATTAATTTTTAGTGAATCAGCATCTGGGGATAAACTTAACATATCTGTTATTGTAATTATTATAAATGCCAGAAAGGGCCTGAAGCAAAGAACTGATAATTTATGTTCTAGGATGCATTAGAATGTATGTTTATTCTATTGACATATTTAAGATATTTAGTGCAGCTATTAACTGTTTTCTCTCTTCTGAACAAGCTAAATCTTACCTCAAATTATGTTTTACTAAACAACAGAAAGGTTGCTGTTGCAGTGTGGTACACACACACCTACCACTGCCACCGTTCCCTCCCCAGCTGTTGAGCACTACTCTTGGCAGCTTTCTTTTGTGAAAAATGGCACAGTGCTCTGAACCTTTGACTGAGAATAGAGCCACATGACTGTGAAGCTACCTGGGAAGCAACATAGGACAGAATTGATGGAGATGGCAAAATATTTTGGGTTGATAATATAAGGAAAATCCCCAGAAGTGTAAGGCAAGAAGAAAAGAGAGGATATTTAAGCGTTGAAGACCCCTCAGCATTATCAGTCTTCTTTTAAGGTTTTTTGTATTTTAAAAAGTCTTAAGAGAGGAATTTTAAAAATTCACTTCAATCCTGAATGTAAAGAGAGGATTAAGGATGAAGAACTTGTAATTTGGGAAGGGCAAGTGATAACTAACTCAGTGTCGTGAGTGAGAGGATTTACTAAGTTAGTAATTTGTGTCAGTCAATCACCTCACAATCATTAAATTAAATATGAAGTAATTGTTTAGATGAATTCCTCAGAAAACCTTGTCAGCCCAAAATGTATCTTATCTACATTTATTTTGTATGAATCTTTTGCAGACAAATTTTAATCATATGGTTCTGTGAAGGAGGCATAAAACTAACAATTACCTGCATTGCTGTTGACAGCAAAATTAATGGCTTATTATTTTCTGAGTAGAGTTAATCTGGTTTTTGAATAGGATGAGAGAATGCTACTGAAAAAAAGGTAAGCACTACTAGGATGGAGAAGTGATTCCTCATCAACACTTCCAGAGGTTATTTCAGGGGGAAGATTTGAACAATATGTTGATTATCTTACAGTTAGCAGTATTGAGGCTTCTGTACTAAACACATCGCTTTGCTCTCTATTTTATTAAAATGGTAAGGCTTTTGCCATACAAACTCTGCTTTAGACAGGCAGAGGGGGAAAGCCTTCCATGCTCATTCTTTAGCGCTTTTGTAGTGGAGCACATTGAACTGCAGCAAAAGATAACACCTCCTTCAGAGCAGGCTGCAGAAAATCTTGCTGGACAATTTTGAAGAGTAAATTGCCGCAAAAATCTTTAGGGTGAACTGACAGAATCCAACACTAACTTCAAAATCATGGAAGCACTTTTTTTTTACAATGAAAAACATCTAATTTGACTTGAGATATTTGTTATGTAATAGTCTACCTTCAAACTTCCCTTATTGTCCACAGAGGCCTGCAGAGTTTTCTAGAGAGCAGTTCACCTAAATCCCACTTTGCATGTACCTGGTTTGTACCACTAACTGCAAAGTATGTAATCAGTTCTTGTATACATTTGTAAGTTGTAGTTTTCTCACTTTGTGCAGATATCAGTTACTGCAGCTGTAGGATCATGTTGAGAAAATAGTACCTCACTTACACACTTACCTTATCCACACCTGAGAATATAGTATCTCACTTATTGGCAGTGAAAAGTACATTAAAATATTTGAATATTTATAATAAAAATTTAATATATATAACTAAACAAGTTTGTAAAATGTTCCATAGACTGCCCAGGGCTTGATAAGTGAGAAATCAGAGGATGATATTTTAAAAGAAAAACCTGTTCACATATTTCATTGTCACCATTGTGCTCTAGTCTGAATCCATTTTGGCTCATACCACAGTTTGAAACAAAAGCTAATGGTCTACTTGAGGTGTTCCTAATAAAGCTGTATTTTCAAACCTAATAACCTCTTTTTTCTTTTCTTTTTCCAGAAAACATGAGTGAAACTAAAGAAAGGCAACAGAGAGGGCCCGCAAAAACAGTGCAATGAACAATTCCACAAAGCAAATTCAATTCAGAGCAATAATAGATTGACCTGTTAGGTGACCTGGCTTGCAAAGGAAACAGACATGCTGTCAAGTACCTATAAAACAGGCAGAAATACACAGTTCATCCAGAATGGAAAAGGAAAGTATTTTTATCTGCAGGTCCTAGATAGTTGGCATAGTTGGTAACATCTCTCCTTTAATTTTCTGCAGTCTATTGAAAAGAAGTGGAAAAGCAACGTGAGACAATGAGTGTTAGAAAAGGTAATAATACTTTTGAAGATTAGGTAATGCAGAGAAACTTCCATGGAAAACAAGATAGCAGAAATTAAGAGGACAATAAGTGAACTCAATACAAATTTTAAAAATCTAAATTTGTATTATTTTAGTAATGAAATCAACCAATGAGATTAAAATGAAGGATAACAGAGAAGGAAAATTTTTTTGGCATGTATTTTCAGATTTAAGGAACTATAGCTATTCTACAGGTTCCCTCTGATTAAAATATGAGAAAGAGTCTAGACCTCACTTCTCACACATTAAATCTCATGTGGAAGGGGACAGACCATTTGTAAAGTATTTGTAGTACTAAGAACTAACCCCTGCCAAGATTAAACGAGTGAAACTGAGAAGTCAGTAATGTTTCGTAGCTCTCAAAATGCATGGATAGAATCAGATTTTAAAGCTAGGTGGAAGAAAGGAAGAAAAATTTTGCTGCAGCAATGATCACATAGATCTTTCCCAGCTCTGGTTGTATGACTAGATGATTTATCATAATGAAGTAATGATAAATGAGAAGGAAAAGTAGGAAATATAGTAGTTAAATGTCAGGTGCATAGAGTGAGCCCAATAATGCAGTATCCTAGTACAAAACTATTTTCCTGAGAATTTTGGTTTCTGCCACAAACAGAACAGAGCTATTTAGTAGATGTCATAAGAGAAGTCTTTGTTGAGTGTTTGGCATTAATGAAAAATTATTTTCTATGAATCTGACATAAAATAATCACTTATTTTCTCTAGGAGATAGGAATGCAAACAGACATTGGATGGCACAGTGATGTTTCTACTGAACCTTGGCATTGGAGACTTTTCCTCAGCAGTCAGCTTTGTTGGATGTGAAGCCCCATCAGAGTAGTACAGTCCTGATTGCTACAGGACATAGAAAAAGAAGGAAGCAAGAATCAGGAACAGAAAGATATTGACCCACAGTTTGTATTGTGGATTCCTGGATAATCACATTTTCTTATAAATGCATACATTTATGGATATGCCTCTATAAACACACAGACTGACTCTGAGATTTGGCAAAATTTTGCCGGTGAATAAAGACCACAGATTTTTGGCATTAAGGAAACAGTTACTTCTTCCCCAGAGTTGTAAAAAAATGTAGGAAAAAATGGTTCTGAAGAAAACTTTTTTTTTCCCCACTCATTCCTGCAACTCAGAAGTTGCATTATTCCTGTGTTTTAACAATTCTAGCATAGGATTTAATAGAAGTAATCTTTTACAAAAGACAGAGGGTAACCTTTATCTTACAGTATCTGAGTTATGATGTCACTCAAATCAAGATTCACTTTCTGGAAAGTGGAGAGTCCATTAAAGAATTCAGTTTACTTGCCAGTTCCATATAACATACTGTATTTCAGGTGCAAAAGAAAGTTATTTTTGAGTGGGGCAAATAGATAACACAAGATTTTGTAGCAGAAACTAATTAAAATGATCTCTGAAGGGAGCTTTTTCCAGAGTCTCATGCCATGGTTCATTAAAAAATCATGGAATTTGGATAAATAGACAAAGAATCTGGCTGAGGTCAGCTGAAGGATTTAAATTAAATCAGTGTCTTCACTAATTTTGAGTATTGCCTAAAATAATCTTCTTGTGTATATTTTCAAGAACTAAAAATACTATGTGTGATACTGATAAGAGAGGTTCTTACTTTCATTATTGTGGGAACTGAACAGAGATGTTGACATGAATGAAATCCTGCCAGCTGAGTAAGGACCAGAAGATGGATATATGAACAGACAATGAGCTTTTGAAATACTTTTGGGCCCAAAATATTGCATCCAATCACAAAGCAAAAATGAAAGTCACACGCATCCAAAATAATCCTCAAAAAAATCCCAACCAACCATAAAAGCCATCCTTTTTTCATTGATTCACTAATTAACTATTAATTTTTAAACTTCGAAAATTCAGTAAAGTTATTGCAATGCTTTCCATTCAAAGCAGGTTTTGGCTTATTTTTCACATCCCGTGGTACAGCAACATGTACAGCACATTTAATTGCCCTTGAAGAGTAACCTCTGGTAATAGAAATCATTCCTACTCTTGGATGCTTTTCCCTTGACTTCATTTGGGCTAATGCACATATGACAAAATCCCAGTGTGCCACTCCCTTGCATTTCCTCAACATCTGACCTCACACAGCTGTTTATTGTTAAGACACATTTGCCACTGCTGAGCATGTTGCCATATAATGTCTCTTCAGTCGGGATATTTTTATCCCAAATACTTGAATTTACAAATAAGCTAGAAATGAATGTCTTGCATCAGCTTTAATTTTATAATGCAGTGACCCAGTCTACCACTATGTAATAACAGGTCCCACTGTGACAATTAAAACAAATCACCCTACAGAGGATGTCATTAGATACATTCATGCCTCATCAGTAACTGAATTGTATTTCATGATATATTTCAAAGAAAGATATAGAACTTTAGCCTGGCTTTCTCAAAGAATAAAATGATTTATAAAAAATCTCCCATCTTCTTGATGTTCTATGAAAATGAAATAGGGATGAAATGAAATACAAATTTTAATTAAGAATAAAAGAACTGTTGGCCACTAAATAAAACACAAGTGTGTAGATAATTTTGAACCATTAACAATGGATCTAATATGAAGCAAATTTCCCAGGCATCACTGCACCTATTATGTCTTCTATTTTGAAGAAACTAGAACTAGAAAGAAGTTAATGGAAACATGAATTCTGCTAGCTCATGTTGCATGCTGATCATTTTACCTAATGTGAGAACATCTTTTACAATGCATTAGATCTAAACCCATCAGGGGATGTTGCCATGACTGTCACAAAGGCACATACTTCCCCCAAGCCTCATCCCATCTCCATGAGTGTAGCAGCAGTGCTAAAAGGGGGCAACAGTACTCCCAATTTGTCAGTGCTTTCTAAGAGCAGCTAGCCTATTCCTCTGTCAGATCTTTACAGTCTCACTTCTGGGAACACTTGGAATTAGTGTTGTAACTGAACAACATTTTCATTTATATGTTTTATTAAGACGCTTCCAAACTCTTTTCCTGTTCCCGAGTGGGCAGGACACTTATGGTTGAGATTCATCTCATTAACTTTAGACATCTTCAGTGCAGACGTCACATCTGAACTAGTCACTTGAGACTTACTTTGTAGTCAACAGAGAGATATAGACACTTTTAAAAGGGGATTCAGCTGACCTATTTGAGTCACTTGGTAGCAAGGCATCCATTAAAATAACCAGTTCATGGTTAGATGAGCATATTTAGGTGTCTCTGCTTGGTCAGATGAATCCCACCGAGAGATCAAACCTTATATCTAGGTCCTTATGTAAATTGGGGAGGGGAAGTGATGTTTTGTTTCCCTGCATCCTGTAACTTGCAAAATTCAAGTTGTGCTCTGTGTCTTTTGGCTTTTTGTGTTTGCCTGAAACCCATATCCTGCGAGTAAGTAATCACACGCTTGCTCAATGGAATGATCCCTGGAGTGAGCCACAGATAAGTTTGCCTGTTGCCTCACAGGAAAATATCGAAACCTGACAGCATTTTCCTGGCATGTCTTTTATTGTTCCGTGAGATGCTTCCTGAGAGCTGTGTCATTTACAGGAAAGTAAGTACAGGCTGGAGTTAAATCCATATTTCCTTACAGTCTAAATGCTTTTGACTTGAACACGTGACATAAAGCTGTAGAAATATAGAATGGTTTTGGTTCAAATGGACTTCATAGATCATCAAGTTTCAAGTCCCCTGCCGTGCATAGAGGCACCTTCCACTGGGTTGTTCAAAGCCCCATCCAACCTGGCCCTGAACGTTTCCAGAGTTGTGACATCTGCAAATTTTCCAGTGCTCACCATCCTCACAGTCAAGAATTTCTTCCTAATATTTTTCTAAACATGCTCGCTTTTGGTTTTAAACCATTCCCCCTTCTCCTGTCAGTATATGGCCTCGTAAAGAGCCCCTCTCCAGCTTTCTGTAGTCCCACTTAGGCACTGGCAGTCTGCTATAAGGCCGCCCCAGAGCCCCTCTCTTTTCTGGGAAGAGCCCTAGCTCTCTCAGCCTATTTTCATAGGAAATGCTTCAGATGCTCATAGGTGTTTCAGCCCTGCTCTGATCATCTTTCTAGCCTCCTCTGGACTTGTCTCACAGGTCCACATCCTTCTTATGCTGGGGCCACAGAGGTGGATGAAGCACTGCAGATGGGGTCTCACAAGAGCAGAGAGGGAGAATCTCCTCCCTCAACCTGCTGGTCATGCCTCTTCTGATGCAGTCCAGGATATGATTTGTTTTCTGGGCTGCAAGAGCACATTGCTGACTCATGTCCAGCCTCTCATTCCCCATCATCCCCAAGTCTTTCTCGGCAGGGCTGCTCTCGATCTCTTCTCTGCCCAGCCTGTGTTTGTGCTTGGCTAAGTAAAGCATGAACTCCCAGACCAATTCTCCTATATCCCTTCCAATTCTTGGTCCTGTTTCATCTGTCTCATATAGAGTTCATGTCCCTACTCTCCTACATAAAAGACCTGTCTGGCTCTCATTACTGCCTTTCAGTGATTTGTACTGCTGGAAAAGAGAAGAAGGAGGTCAGAAGTGGGGTAAATATATTAGCTCTTAATTGGAGTTGCTAGATCACATAATCCACAACCAATGCCACTGCCTGCATCACTTGCAAGAGCTCTGATGGGTATGACAGGTCTCCTAAAAGAAACACTCTCACAAAAGTAAAATGGTATTAGAGCCTGTCTTTAGTTGGGCTTTCCCCACTGGATTGGATTTTCTTGCCTTTCTGAGTATAAAGCACAACAGGCCATGCTGCAAAGACCGAAAGTAAGTCAAAACTGTGACACTTTCCCCCTTTCACATCTGTGCATCTCTTCCTCTTCCTAAAAAAGCAAACCAATGGATAGTCTAATGCTGTCAAATGGGCTAACTAATAACTGGATTTACATTTCTATATCTTTGGATGGATTCATTTAATTCCTTTTAAAACTCCAATTCTTACTGCAGATAAGCCATCACTGTGCTTAACAGGATATTAAAAGTAGAAAGTAAATGTAGAATCGGAGGTTCATTAGACAACACTTTTTCCAAATGTGGAAGCTGAACACCAGATGCCGTTTTGCATAATAAAAGCAGTCAATGATTAGCCCTTAGAGGTCTGTGATCCCTGAATAATAACCCATTTTTCAACCTTGTCTGTTATTTTTCTCTCTTACCCTAAATTTTCAGCTTTAGGACCAGTCCATTTAAACATTCACATAAACCAAATGTGACTTGTAATTCCTTTTACTCTTTTAAAAATGTGATTTTCCAGAGTTTATTAAAAAGAAAACAATCCTACACCAAAAAATCATCTTTAGGAGTAATAAAAATTTTAAATACACTGAAAAAAAATCAAAAATAGGAATAAAATTCCTAAGTGAAAGGGAAACACTTGGATATTGGGCCATCCCATCTGTTATAAACCCAGAAGGAGTTAAGAATACAATATAATAACAATGTGTCAGGTTCTCCTGATGCTTAACTCCTGGCTTTGAGTCCCAGTGAAGAAAAACGGAGAATACAGGTCTTTATCTCCAGAAAAGATGCTGTAATCATTATCCACCTCAAGTTCAAAAATGGGAGTTTGGGCATGTGGACCTATTTGAAGAATGATTGCTATCTAATTTGTTTCATCAGCTTTGAGTTTGAGAGTAGGAAGTAGCAGACCTGGCATGGACTCTTAGCCCTTATATCAGCTGCTGAACCTCCCTGGATACATCTGCTGAGGGTAGATGCTTGTTCCACAAGATCTCGATGGTGCCTGTCCTCAAAAAGAGCAAAACAATAGAGTGAGTGCAGGGGGACATTGCAACAGAAGTTAGGCAAAACCCTAGCCTTCAGGATGTGGAAGTTGCTGGGATACCTCTATGAAGAACTTAAAGTCAATTTGCCTTGTTTGCCATTTCTAATGAGCACTGCTCACTTTAGACTGGTGCCATGCAAGACAAACAGTGTACAAACAAAGACAGCAGAGCACAAACTCATGGCCCAGGAAAACCCTGCTATGGTACCTTTTCAAGCTTCTGCAATTCCAAGGACTAAATGTTCAGTGCAATTATGGACAAACAGAAACATACTTCAGCAACAGATTTGATACAATCATTCAAAAGCCAGTAAGTATTTTCATTTTAGTGACAGTTATCTGTAGTCTGTTGTGTCTGCAAGCTGGTGGGAAGACACTAGAACATTACCAGCCCATCTGGTGCCTGGAATCAAGTATTTCTGTGCTTCATATTATTACAGAGAAGGTTGAAAACAAGAAAACCTTCTGTGGTTCAGATGATGCTTCCATGTGAAGTCAAGAGGGTTGTTAACAGGAGTTTTAATAACTTTTTAGTGGCTCATGTTCATTTCTTGCATGTATTTTGTGCGTGTGTATGTGTATCTGTGTATATATATATCCAACAAATATATGTCAAAAATAAATCCAGGGTCACTGACATGAGAAGGAAATCACCTTTGCAAAAGGAAATTTATAACATGTTATTTTATAAAGAAATCTTTTTTTTTAATGCCACATGGTTAGGCTATTCCCATACTTGGGATGACTTACACAGAAGGTACGATAATTAGATAAAGTCTCAGTTTTCAGCTGATACCAAACTTTTGCTGAACTTGTTCACAACACAATTTCCCTCTGAAACACTTTGCCAGTACCTTTGTTTGAGTAGCACACAAACTTTTAAATGCTTTTGAATTGGCAGTTAGATATTAGGGCCTGTAATGAAGATATTTCAGATATTGGGAGCAAGACAAAACATAATATTTGGTATAATAGCTCTGTCTATAATTTACACAATCTCAGAGATTTTACTGGATGTTTTCAGTGCAACCTAATAGCAATTCTCTCACAGAATAAATTACAATTAAACACAATCTCAGTGTGAATCATAGTCAAAACAAGATGCAAAAGGTAGCTATAGTGGAGTACAAGGGCTGAAACAACATATCATTGTGTACTTAATGTCATAAAATAGGTTGATTCCTATTGATTCTTTGGCAGGATTTTTTCATTCCATGTTAAATCTTTTATTTTGGCAGGTAGCACCAGGTGGCACTGTTACATAATTTTTTTTTTTTTTTTTTTTTCTTTAGCAGAACAAGGTTCCAGTGTTGGGAAGACATGTTTCAACAAAGGGGACTGTGCCAGGCTTTGTGGAGGGAGAAGCTAAGGCAGACAGCAAAGAATCTTGTTTTGTACCCACATTTCCCTTTCACTGCAATTTTTATAATCAGATTTACCCCCGGGCAATAACAGCAAATCCAAGATTCCCAGAAGAGAAGGTTTCCAGTTTGCTGTTTGTAAATAACCCTGTTCAAGGAATTGTGCATGACTAAATAAAACAAGATTTACTTAGTGTTTACTAAATTACTTCACCATAGCACTCCACACTTATACTCAAGTTTTTCCAAAGCCCCAGGTATTTTATAGTGCTCGACAGAAAAATGAAAAATGGAATAGAGGTATAGAAGGAACCAGCCACAATGGGATTATGGGACTAAATCTATCACTTGGAGACATGTGAGTACCAGAATGTTTTGTGGTACTGGGTACTGCGACACAGTATTTTCAGGTCCCCATTCCTAAGGATTGTCACAGCTCCAGTATGACAGTTTTGTCACTTGCACTTACATCACTTTTATCACAAATTTCAGTCAGTAAAAATAAACAAAATTTCTTTTTAAAAAGTTCAATGTAATTAAGACCTTTCCTAACATTATAAAAAAAAAAAAAAAGGCATAATATAATAGGTATTTACTAATATTTACCTCTCACACAAGGGTAGAAAGAAAAGCTTCTCTGTCTTTCTCTTATCTGTTTCATAAATCCTTCAGGTTCTCTTACAGAGATTCAGTTCTTATACAAATTTTCCACCTTAGAGAAGACCCCAATCTGGGAAAGCAGCCTTGTCTTTAATTCCTGGGTGGTTTTATTCTTTCTTTTTTTCTTTTCCTCTCCAGGCTTAATAGATGTTAGTTTCATAACTATGGTCTACCTCCAAACTTTGACTCCTACCTGTCCACCTCTATCAGCAGGTCATCAAGGCTGAATATTCTTTCAGCCTTAGGCAGAACATTACAAATGGTGAGTGAGTGGTGGTGAGTCTCCTCACATGTAGAATTTTGCTTTTCATTCAACACCTACAGCCTAGAACAACAAGGTATGCAGCTGTGGAATTTATATACTTCATACTTGATCTCAGCCCCTGCTTGAGATCATACATTTATTTATTTATTTGTTTATTTATTTAGTTATTTATTTATTTCAGTTGGTGTTGACTTTGGGGTGCCAAAACTAAATATCTCTTTCATTAAACTATGACAAGGATTCCATGCCTCAAATGTAAAGCAGGTATGTCATATACTCATATCCTCTTGACTCTATATGCTTTAATAAAGCCTTGCAAATTTTCAGAACATCTACCTTGAAATTCACATTTTTTCACTGAATATTAGAATAATGAATATAGGAAGGCAAATAATACAACATAAATTATAATAACATGACATGTTGCTTCAGTCGACCACTTAACCAAAATGCCAGCTCGGAAAAGGGAAGAATGCAAGTATCTTAGCTGACTGCCAAGGTGTTTCTGAGACTCTGGTAGGCACAGGGTAATGATGATCAAGTGAATAACATGCAGGGATGGAGATGAAACACAAAACTAGGTTGATAAAAATTGTCCCTCTTCCTGGATGATGTGAGATCCATCAGCTTTAAGGAAATGATGTAAAAATGCAAGCGCTACTCAGGCCAGAGAAAATACAATCAGTCAGGGCTTTTCAACTTTTCATTTCCATCGGTAGAACCAAGGTTTGGCTTCAATGCATTCTAGATTTACAATAGCATTATTAAAGCCAAAAAGTTGGGCTAGTGGGGCATATATGAGTATAGATAACAGTTGCAAGAGAAAGTGTGGTGTTTAAAATACCTTCTAGTTGTTTATAAAAGCCTCTCTGACTGAGTTTATTGATCTGAAGGCAAAGCTAGTGGAAAAAGAAACGTATTTCTCAGATGCCTTATAATTCCCTGGTAAAACCTAAACCTCATGTTAAGGTTAAATGGAAATTCAAAGTTGTGTTCACAGCAGTCTTGCAATTTATTTGTTGCAGTTTTCTGGCAATAATGTATTTCTGGAAGAATCTAGGACCTGTTAGAATATATAACAGACAAAAACTGATGGATGGAAATTGGGGAATACACAAAAAAAAAAATAAGATTAAGGGAAAGAAAAATCACAGTTAATGAATCCAGGAAGAATCCCAGTCCAAGAAACTGAATACCTCATTCCTTCCCATGGTTTCAGACCAAGGTTTCTGAGAACTTGTCTGCTTGTCAGACGTAATCAGCCCTTTAAAACATAAACAGATATCATCCCTGTTTGCCACACTGGAAAAACATTGATATCATTAAAAGTCTCTTTTCTAATATTCAGTATAGCAATGCAGAATAAAAAATTACGTAACAGTGCAGATATTTAATCTTCTTTCCCTTTGCCCAAAGCTGGAGTTCACTTTATAAATTCTCATTGTCAATATTCTGATTAATTTGATTATGGTGTGAGAAGTCTAGACTGGTATGTAAATTCATTACAAGTTGTACCAAATAAAAGAGTGGGTTGCTATCAGAATCTTCTCTTTACAGAATGGGTGTATTATGCAGTTGCACAACAAATGCATGACAGGACTCATGGGTATCTGTCCTTGATCACCCTTTCCTGATTTGTCCTTTCCTGATGTATCTCCAAACACGCAGAATGGGCAAAATTGTGAGAGAAGCTGATACTTTTTGATTTTAAGTCTGCTGGTCTGTCTCCTGGATCACATCACAGAAGCTATTATGTACCTTTATCACTGTAATACCATTGAAAGCATTAAGTCACTGGGAGGGAAAGCTGCATATGGGAAGTGTGTTGCACTGGCAAGTGTCACTAGTCAAGAGGAAGAATTACCGTTTCCTGCAGTACCTGTTATTCCTTAGAGCTCTCTCAAACATGCTTAGCACATAAAATCTGACAAGATTAAAACCTCAGGTGGTATGGCTTCAGGCAAAGGAGAAATTCAGTTACCTGTCAGTAGCAATAATAAAGAGATGACTGAAACTACCACAACACTGTCTCTGTCTTTCCCCTGGCTTACCTCTGTTTTAAGTCACCTGTATTGAGCAGTTATTCCCCATGTCTACTGATGAAAGAATAAGTTCATGTTGTGCAAAGAAAAAGCAAGTCTTAAATCAATTTTATGTGTTGACTATGTTTCTTTGAATATTTTTTATTACATTTTTACTTTTCTGTTTGCTCTCTTTTACGCTGAGGTGTAAAAAACTAACAACTTCCAATGTCATTAGCAGGTATGTGATACTCTAATGCATTCCTTACTTTTCTTTTGAGGCTCATCTATCTTATGATTTAAATTAAAGATTTCAGCTGAACCATAAATATGGTCCACTTCAGCTCCCACAAAAATCAGTCTCATTATCATCAGGTATTCATACATCAATATCTATTTCCTTTTATTAGAAACTGTAGTCTACTTTTTTGATACAGTGTGCTACAACTATGTCCTATTTTTTGATCACCTACACTACCGTTTTCAAAAAAAATTCGCACATAATAAATGTAGATATTTTATACATATATTTTTAACTCCTTTTGCACTGTGTTTTCAGATTAAATGGTTTTTGTTTTTTTCCAGTTAAATCCTCTCTGAATGTTCTGATTTTTACCCAGTTGGCTGTAAAATATATCTTTCCCCATCAAATGGATTGGGATTTTTCTCTGAAGTAAGAACAGTAGAAAGCAGATTTTCTCCTCTAGATGGCTTGATTATCCTAAAAACTAAGAACAGAATTTCCAATTCTTTAGGATGGCAGTATTTTCATGTTACAGAGTTTATTATGATATTTTTGGTGACTTTAATGCATCAGTGATTGACTGACAGTCAGGGGACTAAAAATGCAACAGCCATATGACTGCTACAGTTCATTTACAACCCTTTGAAATGCAAGTTGTTTTGCAAAACCTGGGGAAAAAGATTTGAAGCCAGAAATCCATTTAACATGTCCCTACTGGTGGAGAAAGGATTCCTCCAGGTGGAATTTGACACATATCAAGTTTTTAAATGGTAAGTCTGGTCACTTGCATAGCAAATACACAAAGATAAATAGGGCACATCTCTGATGTAGACCTTAAAAAAAAAAAAAAAAGACAGATTGTGGGCCACTTAACCAGATGCCACAGGGTCTACACAGGGCCTCTGTAATCTTGTTTTTGTAACTGCTGCATCTATTAAAAAGGAACAGAGGCCAGAATGCTTGTAAATGAGAACATCATCTTCTCAACACAGCCTCCCTTTTGGAAGCTTTCCATTTGCTTGTTACTGAGTGATATCCCTCAGTCATCAGCACATTAACATTTTACCAAGATTTTTTTTCAGTTTCAGTTTAAAAGCTATTTTTTTTTTCTTTTTTGTTGGATCCCAGCTAGATATTTATGCTATGTGTTCTCCTTGAAGTACACAGTAAAGTCTTTGATTCTGTGACCTTAAGAGTCATGTGCAGCAATGTGAGTTCTTTGTACAACATTTTGGTGGTATAACTTCTCTTCTAATAGTGTTAGATGAGCATAGGTGAGAAACTCTGTTGATATTTAGAATAACATTACAATAAATAGAATAAAAATGCCTTGGCTAAAGCACTTTTTCAAATGTGTTGAACTGTGGCAAAACCGTTTTGAAACTGTGTTAAACTAATTTATAGAAGCCAGTAGAATTTTAAAATACACCTGGTATTGCTTGTAGGCCATAGGGGTTTCTTTCTTTCCTCAATGAAATCACAGTTTAGCTTTCTTTATATATAGCCATTTGAGGTTACAAAACTCAATAAATAAATAAACATTGTCTATATATATGTGTGTGTGTGTGTGTATTACTACAGAAGAAATGCTTTTCAATAGGATGGATGCTAGTAATAAGAGACTGCTGAAACACTGTCTACTTCCCACAACTGCTGGAGTACAGTCTTGGCATGGCTTCCTCTGTCAATATTCATCAGACATATTTGTAGATTATGACATTCAGAGTGGATTTTTTCCCTAAACATGACTTAAACTGTAATACCTATCAGTTTTGCCATTTATTTTTCACCATGGGAATTGAAGGGGCTTTTCCACTTCCAAACTTTTACAAAAGATTGATTCTCTGCACCATTTATGTTTGATAGCTTCTTTCTCAAAAGAATTTTCATGAAACTTTCATTGCTATGTTAAGCCCGTGGTTCATGTTTTTGGAAGCTTAGCCCTCAAGTAAGGATCCCAAATGATGTCTCAAATTCACTTTGCTAAACCTTTCTAGAATATAGGGTAAGTTCAATTGTTCACTTGAGGAGATCTTTGAACATGAACTGCAGCTAAAGCTATTGCACATTTAAGCAAGGGCTAAAAATGTGGCCTTTTTTTTTAATATTTGAAGTTTGACTGATAATATTTTTAAGAAAGCAAATGGGAATTTGAGAAAGCCAATGGCAGAAGAACTAACCATGTAAAATCTGATTTAATTCACATGTTCTTGAACAATTAAAGAAGCCATATGGTCCAAATATGAGGAGAATCATTGGCTGCATTTAAATGAAATCAAGTGCTCTGGGAGACACCAAGACTGGGATGCAGTAACTGACCTAAGTGCATAATCAGTACAGAAAAATCATCAGGTATTAGGTAATCCCTGAAAAATCTCTAGATAAATGAAGGTGTGCATGAATGTCAACTGAGAGAAGCCAACAAGCACAGCACAGATCACCTGAGCTAAGCAGCAAGAAACACTGAAGGACAGTGTCTGTGTCAGTACCACTCAGAACCTTTATGTCAGAAATGGAGAGGCAGACAGCTTAAAGATTGAATAATACTTGAGTTGGGATGCAGAAATCCTAAATTTGGATCTAAAGGAACTTAAACCAGCCTTCATTCAAACAGCTTGCTATAAAAGTATAACTTAAGACTTTATGAGTACTTATTTCGATTAATTGCATGGGGAATCACATCTGACAACCACAGAAGAAGATGATTAAGATGTCATATATGTAACGATTTTGAAGTCCACTAACAGCATAAATTTGAGCAAATTGCCCAATAGTGTTTACTTACTACTCATGTGTTTGGTATGGAGTAACTCAATTCTTTCTAGGGGAAACTAAATTGGAAACTGCTTGGAAAGTGCCTACCAAACATATTGTGAATCCTTACGAACGCCTGATCCACTGTTCGGTCCTCTGGATAGTTGCAAATCATGTATGATGGAGATGTTAGATTCCATTTACCTAGAATCCTCTTCTAGGTAAATGAAGAAAGATGACTCAGCACTGACTCTCGGTCTACTGGTGTAATCCAGTTGCTAAAAAAAATGTGTTTTCTTGCAAACTTTGCTCTTCTTGGCTCACTTGAGTTGTGTTGCCACAGAAAGATAAAAATGAAATTCGTCACACTTTGTGGATGGTCCAGCTGCATTCTCTAAATCCCTATCTTTGAATCTAGTCCATAATGAATATTATTGAAGAGGTGCTTACAGATACTGCAGTGATGTTCAGGTACACAGCTAAAAAGGTGAGTGAGCAAAGAGGGTTCACTTGTTCTTACTGAAAAAGGAGAAGAAAATACTGTTGCCTGTCATGTACAGACAATTCAAATGGATTGGTTAAATCAGAAAACCCTAATGCAGGCGTTGCCATTAATGTTTTTTGCAGTTCTTAGAAGGGAGACACACCAATTTTCTCTTCTAGAGCTTCATAAAGAGGCTTCACTAAAAATCCGTAATTGAAAATCCACAACTCGCACTACCCAACCACTCCTAGAAAGCTTTGAAATTCCTGGACAATGCAAAGTTCCCAAGAAACAAACCACTACACAGTCTAAATGCATCTCTTTTGTTCTTCTTACATGTGGGGTTTAATTTCTTCACTGCAAGTATTTCATCAGTGACTTCACCATTAAAAAAAGATTTGTATCTTTTTCTAAATTATTTTCTAGATAAAGTACTTCTTCAATCAAAGGCAAAAATAACAAGAAATGTCTCATTTTAAGGTACTTTCTAACAAAGCTTAAACAGAAAAAAAATCCAGGGATATCTAACATGTCCAGCCTTCAGTTTTACCTATGTGAAAAAATAAGCCTTAAAACCTTTAGCTGAAATATTTCCAAGTGCTATTTAAGTAGACAAAAGTTATTCATGTATTATCTATATACGGTGTCCTGAGCGGCCCAAGAGTGAAATAACAACTAGGGCAGAAGTACAGGCCATTTTTTCTGACTACGCTTTTGCTTGGCAGCTGGGAACACAAATTAGTGCTAATTTTTAATAGTAGCTCTTGTAATTTGCACATCTCTAATTTGTCTGAACTAAGTGTTGGAAGTTTGTGGAGAATCTTAATTATATTCTTTGTACTGCAGCATCTTTCAGACACTTCATATCTGAGCATTATTTGATCCTGTGGTATATAAGCATCCATTTCAATTCCTCATTTTTCATTTGTGTTAGAAAGATAATAAGCCTCTTTCCACTTTTAAAGGCTCTAAGAATGT
Organism: Vireo altiloquus; assembly: GCA_013396875.1. Lineage (NCBI taxonomy): Eukaryota > Metazoa > Chordata > Aves > Passeriformes > Vireonidae > Vireo > Vireo altiloquus. The sequence goes on from VZRF01028485.1 coordinate 441,349, forward strand.
TTTGGGATGTTCGTATTTTCACTCTATGTATTTTTATTGTTTGCTACTTTCAGATTATCTTCTCAACTACAGAAAAAAAAAATGGAGTTATATGCTTTGAACAGCTTTTACAGTAAATGAGGCAGAGAAATCAGCAGGGAGGGTATTACAGGAGAATGAATGGCTGCAACTTTCTGTTTGAATTGTGTTCATGCTAAATTTCTCCCCAGGATTGGATTTGACCCTTTTCATGGTCAGCTTGAATATGTTTTTATAGAATCATAGAATCGTTTAGTTTGGAAAAGGCCTCTAAGGGCACTGAGTCCAACTGTTAACCCAGCAGTTCCAAGTCCAGCACTAAACCATGTCCCCAAGGGCCACATTTGTATGTCCTTTAAATACCTCCAAGGATTGTGACTCCATCACTTCCCCAGGCAGCCTGTTTTAATGCTCGACAACTCTTTCAGTTAAGAAATTTGTCCTAATACCCAACCTAAACCTCCCCTGGAGGAACTTGAGGCCATTTCCTCTTGTCCTACTGTTTGTCACTTGCAAGAAATACCAACCCCCGAGTCCCTACAATCTCCTTTCAGGCATTTGCAGAGAGTAATAAGGTCCCCCCAAGCCTCCTCCAGGCTAAGCTCCAGCTCCTTCGGCTGCTCCTCAGAGGATGTATGCTCCAGTACTTGTCCCATATTCGTTGCCCTTTTCTGGACTCACTCCAGCCCCTCAATATCCTTCTTGCAGTGAGGGGCCTGAAAATGAAACACAGGACTTGAGGTGCAGCCTCACTTGTACAGAGGGATGCCTTGGGCCTGCTGGCCACACTATTTTTGATACAGGCCACGATGCCACTGGCCTTTTGGGCCACCTGAGCACACTCCTTTCTTATGCTCAGTTGCTGTCAAAAATGTCCCCGGGCACTTTTCTGCTGGGCAGCTTTCCAAGCTACACTTCCCCAAGCCTGTAGCAATGTGTGGGTTTGTTGTGACTCAACTGTAGGCCCTGGCACCTTGCCTTATAATGTATCTGCCACTGTGGTTGAAGCCAGTGTCTCTGCAAAACTTCACCTAACAAAGTCCAACTATTCCAAATACATTTGTCATCCAATCCCAGGTAGGATCTTTCTGTTAGTATCCGTTACCAAGGCATTCTGCATTTCTCCTTTTCTTGGTTACAGGTATAGGAAAGACCACTGCCACAAATCCTAAGGGAAAGCCAGCCTTGCAGGATTGCTTTCAGATCATAAAACATGGATTTTGTCTATCAGCAAGGCTAAGTCTCACTTTCTGATGATATTGATAGTGGTGCTGTTCCATTTTAACTCAGCAGTCTCTGCTGAGTCTTGTCATGTTTCTTTCCAGAAACTTATTTGGTCTCCCTGCCCAGTCTCCCTTAACTCTCCTGTGGAAATACACTTAAAAAAAAAAAAAACAAGTTAGATGCACTTCCCCATTATCCCAATAACATTTGCATGCCATTCATACCAGTTGCATAAAGGGCTTACTAGCCTTTACTTTAATTTTGAGGATAGCCTTGACTTTGCTGCTTCTCCGCTTGGCTCAGCAGGCAGGCAGTGATTCCCCTCAACGCCTGCTGTAGCCAGCTGTCTCCTGCCCTTTGGCATGCACAGGCTTTCCCTCTCCTCCCCAGAGCTTCGGGCCACCGAGCCCTGGGCAGTGCTTCTCTTTCAATTGACCACGCTGCTTGGGGAGTCATGTCAGAGCTTCAAAAAGCTTCCCACAGCTTTATCACAGCGACGCTACTGCTTGGCTTGGCTTTCCCCAGCCGGCAGCCTCACAGCTCCATTTCTGCAGCTGTCCGTGCCCTACCGAGGCACAGCTTGCAGCCTTCTCTTCCTCTAGGTTGTCTGCTTTGTGATACTGCTCCCAGCTGTGTTTTTCTTCTTCTGACTGCTGAGGTCACAGGAAAATGCATTCTTTTCAGATGCGGTTGTATTTTTTAATGCTTCCAACTGAATACACAGTTAGTCTCTCTGAAAATGCAGTGTGCAAGTAATTGAAATTGAATTCAAATTTCTTTGGAATAATTGTGCAAAAGTTTAGTTACAAGGCAGGCCTTCTATTGCTGCAGGGAGAAAACACTGAACAAAACTCTTTATAAGGAATAAAGTCTGATGGTTGTCAGTGATCCTGGTATGGACTGTAAAAAAAGAGGCTTTCTTCTGCCTGTGTGTTAAAGATCTAGGCACTATTAAGACAGTAGAATTTATGTTAAAATATTTTTTTTTAATTTTCCCTTGTTTCTGCTAAATGCTTAAAGGAAATTCTGCAATTGTTTTCAGTTTCACTTCTTACCAAATTAAATTAAATCAATTATATACTGACCAATAACAAAGCATTTCTGTTTAACATCAGCATATTTGTTCTTGAATGTTTGTCATAGGTGGATGAATGTGACTTTGTAGCATGGAATTTTTGATTTGTCTTTGACCTGGACATAGTTGGACTATGGCCCAGTTCATTTTGATTATGGCTAGACTAAACTGTTGGTTTATTAAAACAAACAAACACAACCCAGAATGAAATATTTCAGATATTTCTATTGAGATCTCCTCTCTATAATGTGCCAGATTACAGATGTGCAGTAATATTTTAAATTCATGTACCACTGTATACATTGTGATATGTCCATATGATGGATATTACCTTCAATTTCAAATCAAGAATCAGATTGATGATGTTTTCTGAGTTATTGATAAATAAAAACAAAGCTAAATTGTGGTTTTTAGAACTACATGTGATATCCCTTACTGTTAATTTTTTTCTTCCCTGACATGGCTTTGGCCTCTGATAGCCAAGCATTCTTGTAGAAGATATAAGGTAGATTCAAGGCAGGCCAGCTGGACAAAGACAACTTGGGCACAGCTTTCAAAGCAATTCAGATCCTTCAAAACTAAAGAAAAAAAAACACAAAAAAACCCCTACTCAACCAAACAAAACCAAACTTACAACGTTCTTTTCCCATATTATCCGAAGTTTTCTCTCTGATACCTGTTTACTGTGGATGAGAGTTTATGACAGAAAGGTATCAATGATACTGTCATGAACAAGTTGTAGAGGCAGAATATTTTCAATAAATAAATTTAAAATTAAACAGATACTAATTTTACCAGTATTTTTCCATTTCAAGGATATTTAAGCACAGCTTAATCACAGCTTTATCAGCTGCCTGTTAAAAATACGGTAATTAATGGAAGTAAATACCATATAAGAAAGGAGTTTGTGCACGACTGAGAGGGGAACTGAGGGATGAAAACTATTGTACAAGCCACAGTAATCCCTCTTGCCTTCCAATTGGAAACCTGGCCAAAGATGTTGTCAACTAGAAGGTGCTTGTATTGTATGTAATTTATATTGTATTGTTACTTGGTTTTATTTAATTTGGCAGCAAATAACTTCTCTTAGGAAATGTTTGGGATTTATTTATTACTACTTTCCTTTTCCCTGAAATTATTACTCTAACAATCTGAGATCAGAACAAGCCTTTCATCTCTTTGGCAAGCCCAGAAATTACCATTTGTTGTATTAAATTCAGAGATTACATTGGGCATCCTACTTGAATATAAAGTACTTTGAGAAAGCAAAGTTCATGCTTTCCATATCTTCACAACCAGGCACTTTTTACAATCATTTACATCACTATAAAGTTGTGGAAAACTATCAGAAGTTCCTCTGTGTATTAAGTGTTAATACACAGAAGTGTGTATTAACACACTTAATTCACAGAAGTGTGAATTCTGTGTTAATTCTGGGCTGAATTAACAATCTGAAGTGGAAGAAAACTGCATTTTCTCTGTAGAGAGAAAGCTTATTGTAGATTATAATTAGTGTGTTCTATTTTAGGAATCAAAACCAAACACTCAAAAGTAAAGAAAGCAAAGCTAAATTAAATACCTAGCCAAAACACTATTATGTTGATTTCAAAGACGGATAATTATAGCAGCAATATATTTAGAATGTTCTTGTTTTGTTTTTTTCCATCCACGTATTCAGTCACTGCACAAATCAGAGTTCTATATGGTACTTTTTTGTTATCATTTTACCCACTAGAAAATTTCACAGAGTGCTGAAAAGGACTTGCTTTTGTTACACTTTTAGTGACAAGCTCTGAGTTATAGTTAGCTGCTTCCCCCAGTTCTATTTCTACAGAACTGCTGCTTGCTCCTCTGTTCCCTGTCTTACTTGCATGGCTGTTCTTGAAGGAGTTGAAAGTTTTCATTTGTACACGTGAAACTTCGTCCTGGTTTTTACTTCTTTCTACAGCACTTCAGGGTAGATGAACTTCTAACCTGGCAGCCCTTCCCAATACCTCTTATCATTTTTCACTTAATGCAATATCTGTAGTCTCTACTCAATCATCTAATGAAAACAGTGAATAATACCAGACCAAGCTTAGACCCCACTTCTCACATCTGTCGGGTTGCAACACTGATAATTACTCTCCAAGTAGTGCTCTCCCAACAACTGTGCATTCATTCTACAGTAGATTCTTTTCTAACCTACATTTTGTCTGCTTTTATGAGTGTATTGTCTGAAACAGCGTAAAGGCTGACACTAATGTATGACATCTGCTGATTTTCTCCTATCCATGAGACTTGTTATCCTGTCTTAAAAGTAAATAGGCTTGTTCTGACATGTTATGGTTTTGACAAGACCACCCTGGGTGCTATTTACCTCCTTATGGTCTTCTAGTAATTTTTTTTCTCTGATGAAAAGTTCCTGGCTTTTTCCAGGAACTGAAGTTAGGATAACTGGTCTACAATTTCCTAGCCTACCAGTCTTTGGAATTCTATCTTCCACAATTTCTCAGAAAAATTTTTGCTAATGACACTGAAATTACTTCAGCCAGTCCTCTAAGTATGCTAGAATGAATATCCTTGGGTGATCCCATTACAAAACAATTCAGTTTATATAAGACTTGAATTTTTTTCTTTTCTTATTTTGCTCTGAATTGCCACCATACTTTAACATTCTATAATGATTTAGAGGAAGAATGTAGGTGAAAGGACAGGTTTCTAAAGACTAGATTCTGCCAATTTTAATATAGTTTTTACCTATGGAACATTGTTCCTTAATACAGTGTAAATTCTTTCAAAATAAGGGAAGAAAACCTCTGAAAGAGATGGAGGGACAAGGACAATGGCACAGATGGCACATGCAGAGGTACACCAAGCCAAACTATTAATAAACATACTTCAGAAAAATGAAAATATTCAGGGAAAATATGAAATAAGATTATAAGGATAAATGTAAGAGAGCAGAGATACTTTGCAATACCTAGTTTAATTAAAAGTGGCATTACTCTAGATTCATGTATAGGTACACCAAGTTAAATACAGAAGAACTCATTTGTACACATGAATATAGAGATAAACTTGGATGAATGAGGAGAAAAAGCAGTCATATAAAAAAGAACATAAAAGCCATATATATTGCATAACATGTGTGCAAGTCTACATATTCTACGTTACTTTATGCTGTCTTGCTAGTTCGTACCACTGAGTATTTGAAGAACTTCCCATAACAACACAATTTCTTTGAACACCCTCAACAACACAGAAGTTTACTTTCCTGAATTTAGACATTTTTTTAATGCAAATATTTATCCTTAACACAGTCCCCTTAAGCTTCCTTTTAAGCAATGGGAGGAAATACTTATGGCACTGGTGATGTGCTTCTGCTTCAGCCATCGATGTTCAGGTGAGACAAATTGATTTGACTGTCTGGAGAAGGGGAGGCTGAGGCTTCAGCTTGTTAACCAGATAGAGAGCAAATCTCCTCCTTCTTCTGCAGGAGACGACTAAAGGCCATTCTCCTCTTATGCTACACACATACACAGGCAGAGGCCTGTATGGATATGCAAATTTCTTAATTATGTTTAAAAAATTACTTTCCTCAAACACCCATACATTTACTGCTCTTAGCATTGGGGAGGAAGTCCTCTCCTTTTTTATGTAGAAGAGCTTCTGCTTCCATCAAGCCTCCTGTCAGTGCAACTGAACAGAGTAATCCTCAGCTTCAGGAGGCAGAACTATTTTCTTCCACTGTGACTTTTTCCACAGTATCAGGTGTTCCTTATTTCATTTCACACGGATTCAATATCCTTGATATTTTACTGGGAATTTCCAGTTTTAAATATAAACTCAGGCTTAGTCAAATCCCTTTCAAAACAGGTATGGTAAACAATCACATTTATGTTTTCTGGGGGAATATTTTCTTCATTCCCTACTCCTCTCAATTTCTTTATATTCGACAAAAAATTGGCCCAGACTAATCTTATAATATCATAAGTTTTGATTAAAGCTTCTAGTGGTAACAAACATGAAATCTAACAAAACATTCCTAGAGTATGTTCTGTTATAGATCTTTTATATAGCTCATTGAACATTGTATGACGTTGTAATAGATAAGCTTTGCCTCTTGCTTCAAATAAGCTTACAAATACTAACAAATGTATTTTTTTCTCACATTATTAAACACAACCTATAAGTCATATTAAACCTGTCAGGGGAAGATATCCCAAAATCAAAGAATACCTGTTCTTCAAATTCACTAACTAGTAACAGAATTGCAGAGCTTCGTCCACTTCAGTCAGTCTAACATGAAACATTCTTTAAAATGCATTCCTGACACCAAAAACATCTACTTCATATCAGCATGGTTTTAATAACATTAAGCGAAACCTTATCCATGTTCAACTTCAATGCATTAGAATCAAGAGTAATGCCACTTTTAATTAAACTAGGTATTGCAAAGGATCTGTGCTCTCTTACATTTATCCTTATAATCTTATTTCATATTTTCCCACTGAAGCATGTTTATTAATAGTGCTATAGAGATTTTGGCAGCAGGGCTTCTTAGATCTTCTAATAACCTTTTGAGCCTAAGATTGCTTCCTTTCATACTCAAGAAAATCCTCTTTCTTTCAGGAATACTTCACTTTATTCAAAGCCTTTCTTTTTTCTTTGACTACCCTTTAATAATTCTTCTCCTAAAACGTACTGATGAATTGCTTTGCTCCACATACAATCTAGAAATAGCTGAAACAGACCACAGTCATACCTAGAGAAAAAGCTTCTTTGTATTGTCAGCGACAGTTTCCATAAATTCTTTAAAAAAAGAGAATAAAAGGAGATCCAGACAACCTTTTGAACTCTATCTTTTCTCTACTGCTGTATCAATTTTGAAGGCAGTTATAGATGAATAAACATTGGAAAATGGTCTCTCCATCTCTAGTAAAATCAATTTTATACTGTAAAACCAACTTCTACTATTTACTTTCAACTTTCTCTGAATTTATGTGATGTATGAGTGCTTAGCAGTAAAACTGTTAAAACTACCCCCTACTCACCCATTCAAGTGGAGCATATTATAACCACCCACTATGGTTTTTCCTCAAAACCTTTCTCCTATGGATACTTTTGCATACAGACAAGAATTTGTATTTAAACTTGTCACCATAGCTACCTGCTGTGATTTGTATTTATACATTTAGAACTGTTTATCCTGTGTGTAAATTATATTTGTTAAGGATTTGCCCTTTTAGTAGACATCTTCTCAAACTGAATTTGCTTTGATGCAATCATACAAGAATCCCAATAATTTTTAAACCTCATTAATGTACAATCAATTCATTAAATAAACTTGTATCAACTACTGAATGTATTGATTTATCAGTATCAATTTATTTATAACAATATATTTATTAAGGTATGAAAATATTTTTTTTAAATCTAGTCACTCCTTTCCCATTGTAAAAGTTCTACAAAATGCCAATTTACAATCTGCTAAACATTATAATCTCTAAATAATTAAATGAAAAACTCAGGATACCAAATTAATGAGAACCCTGGTATGATTTAAAGGCTGTCCCTGCTCTGAACATTTGTTTGAACTAGAAGACATTCAAAGGTCCATTTCAGCGTAAGTTCTGCTATGATTCCATGATATCATAACTTAGACATTTATATGCTGGTATCCAGAAAAGTCTTCACTAACCATAGCATAGGAGCATCATCCTGGATTTTGTACCCTTATATCTCTATCAAGAAATGGTTTATGCAGCTACTGTCTATTTCATAGCAGAATCATAATTCATTTTTACTCTTCTTTCAAAGCCTACCATGCCCTGACTCCTGGTTGAACAAGAAAAAGAAATTAAACTTATTTCAAAAGAAAACAAAGTACAAGAGTGTTATATGAACTGAGAATCTCTATCTTGTCTCTTTCTGGGGTTTAGAAATATTACTCAGATGTTTCTAGAAAAACAGAGGAAATTTTCCATTCTTAAAAAATTATTTCTAGGCTCATGTGGCAAGATGTAATTCTCCTGTGTATTCTAACGATTTTACTCATAAGATATAACATTGAGGTCCTGGCTTTAGTTAAAATGAGAGAGAGAGCTTCCAAACAACTGAGTAATGACTCCCTGAAGGAATCACTCCAGGATAATTTCAGCATGAACCACCTGTTTGTCATGTTGTACAAGTATCTGAGCTCGCCAGATAGGAAGAGTCTTGGTTTTAGAGTTGATCTCTTCTTAAGTAAATGAAGATAGTTTGGTGAGATTTTTAAAATTTTATAACAAGACATGTTAAAAAAAAAAAGATTTTAGAATAATGCTAATTTTAAGCCATTAAAAAGGTCATTTGTTTTTATGCCAGTAATACAGTTATGCCTTTTACAGGAAATTGGATTTTTGTTTCCTTGACCTTTCTTTACCACTTATTATTTGAAATCCTAATTCTCAGAATAGCTGTATTACAGTAGAATCTAGAAAGGTACTGATACACACAGGATTGTTATCTGTTGCCTCTGGGGAGTAAAATAGGGAAAATAATAACATCCTGAAATAGGTTTTAAAAAAGAAAAGGTTTTCAAAGTTAAGAATGTAGAGTGCAGAAGTCACAAAAATATTATGTCTGCCACTAGCTGCTCAGATGTCTTAAAACTTCTGAAGCTCTTGCCTTTAGGACTTGGAAAAGCCATCCCAGTCTCCAAGTTATTTCTCCTAAATACAGAAACACAGTTTTACCCAGCTTCAGGGTAGAGAGTCAAGGATCAGCTCTTGCCTAAGGCACTGACCCATTGTGTCACTTTCCATTTTTTTGTGTCTCTATAAACCTTCTAAACTTTCTTACTGCGTGCTTGTCAGTACCAAGATGGGAACCTGCTATGGTTCTTCCCAGTGCTTGAATAGTATGGCACCGATTTCAGCTGGGGTTTCTAGAAAGCACTGTACAAATGGTCGTACAAAGGGTACGTAAGGGTATGCTTTGTAAATATGTTCCACATGTGTAGAAATGTCCCTCTCCAGCTCTTTTATCCTACTGCTCCAGTATCAGCTGAACAAGGTCTGAGCACACAGCAGAGGATAGTATCAGGAAACAAGTGTGTGCATAAAATATACCCAACAGGCAGAGTGTGCTGGTTTAGGAAGTAAGGATGAAGAGCTTGAATTCCATTCAGGAGATGATTAAGCTACCTGTAGGGTCAATGTAAAAGTGAATGGATGAAAAAATAAAATCATAAAAGGTAAGTGAACTTTTTCAACAAGATATAATGAGGGCCTGTCATTCATATACCACTGACAAATGCCAACGTCATCAGTTATGGTGAGTAGCATGCACTTAGAAAAGAAATTTTGTTTGGCCTTGATATTCCTAAAGTGTTAGTAAGAGATATTAGAGATTCTGATGGTAGGAGAATTCTTTAAGAAGGAAAAAATCCTGCCTGTATTTCTGGATTCCTTCTGTTCTTATATGTTTTATATTCCACGTGAAACCATGAACATGCAAATTTGATTATTCATACAACAGTCAGGTGAATTTAACAATCTTAAGAAGTTTAATGAGTGACTTCTCAGTATAGTAAGCCTGGGAATTAATGAGTCCCTCTTAATTTCTGCAGTGAAGGTAGCTGAGAACAACTTCTATAAATCACTGATATCACGTCAGCCTGTCAGGACTTGTCTACATGGGAAATTAGTTCTCATGAAGTACAGGTGATAATTTACTGTTCCTGGGCGATCATGCAGTGTGGACACGCAAGGTATCCCTGCTTTCAAAGAAGAATAAGGCAATTCACCAAAAATCCATCATACTGTGCTAGTTTAGAAGATGAAAATGAACAGATACACCAAACCAGATAGAAGGAGTGAGATACGTCTGGAAATCATAGGCAATTGTTTTAAAAATAGAGTACATATATCTGCTAAGAAAGTGTTTAACTTGGCCATAACCTGCACTGTCCCCTCTGTTTAACATTTGGAATGGAATTGGCTTGTTTGTAGCCAGTTCAGATTATGGACAAAAGAATAAATCTTCATCTGCATCAGTGCTTGTAAGTGTACTCTCAGAAGTTATTAAAGGTAATTGCAGGAGGCAGAGAAAAGGAAAAGCAACAAGACAGAAGCTAAAATACTATAAATTAATACCTAGTTTTATAGAAAAATTCAAATTTATTCTTAAATGCAGCAGGGTTCAGAGTCTATGCTTACTGTTGCAACTGTTGTTTGTTATAATAGTTAAGGATATAAATGCCACTTTATCATTGTTACACAAGATGAATTCACAAACTGGTTAAACATGGGCATCAATGCATCCAAGAGTCCAGTCATATAAAATCATCATATTTAGCTCTTTTGATAAATTAGAGGGAAAAAAGAGTATTAAATTCTTTTAAAAGAAGAATTTTTGTTTCTTCTCTAGTTATCTTGTTTCATCTATGAGAAAAGCAGCTAGAAACATCTGCGGACTAGAACTTGTGTATAAATTCACAATGTAGGTTTAAGATCAAACATGTTTTAACTCAGTGAAAATATTGTGGTTTTATGTCCTCTTGTCTTTGATACTTGGGAAATGAAATTCAGAAGTCAAGGAACAGAGACATTTGTGCTGTTTGAAAAAAAAGAGGCAGAAACTGCAAATAATAAGACACAAGCAATTGGAAGAGTCTAAATGACAACACAAAGATGAAAATGCAAATATAAAAATGCAAATATATCTACTCAGCTCTTTTATAAAGTACCATGTATAAGGGATTTATTTTAATAGTATATTGTTGCGTGCACATAAGTTTACTATTGATTAATGGAAAATTACTCTATTTAGTTACAAGACCACCAGCATTTTTGACACATAAAAAATAGATAATTGCAAATGTATATATGACCCTTCATCAGTTGTGTATTTTGAGTATGTATGAATTTCTCTAAGTAGATATTAGTACTGTATACTTCATTGCATATCACATCTGGATACATGCAGAAATCAAATACACTAGAAACTGAGATTTGCTGCTACATCAGGCAGAAAGTCAAAGTAATTTTTATTCTAAAAAGATATCTAAAATAATTTTTAATTGAATGATTTTTTTTTAATTGGGATGGTAGAGAAATTGTAATTTTTATTTAATTTAAAATATTTCTAGTGTCTTTGAAAGAAGTATTCTAAGTGGAGGCTTTTTTCCTAAAAGCTGAAATAAAATATTGTTATTTAATAAAATATAAAAATACAAAACTATTTTTAAGTTCATTGTCCAGTAAATATGTTTATATGGCATTTTCATAGTAAATGCCACAGATTTTCATAGGTTCCTTCATAGTGAGTGTATGTATGACACACAAAGGAAAGAAAAGCTTTTATATAAATTTATAAAGATCACTCAGAATGCTATTGTTAGTACAAATACAGAACTTCAGATTATACAGCTTCACTACCTTATTCCTAAATAATTCTAAATTATGGCTGAAAGGACATTCTGGAAATATTAGATCAAAGAATATGGAATCATAATGGAGTTTCCTGAAATCAGAGTGGGATATCAGTGAGACCTACCTGCTCATGTATTTTTAGGTGGTACATAGAGCAGACTGGCTGTGCCTCCAATTCCAGGCGTCCCACTGAAACAAATGTGGGCTTTTCATGTGATAAGAAACAGTAAGTTATTTGGAAACAATTAGTTATTTTATCTCTCTATTTTTTTTTTTTGCTGCTAGCTAGCGAAACCAGAAATTACATAAAGAGAATGAAGCACTGTTTTTCTAAAAATGTGGATCAGTGGTACAAGTAACTATGATTGTTTGCCCTGTTTTTTTTATTTCTAATTCTTCATAATTAACTAATAAAGATGTAAGATGATATGGCAATGCACTTGCTATGATAAGTGTAAGAATGGCTTTCCTACTGTAGTCTGCATTAGTCCAGTAGAAACTGGGAAAAATGTATTATCTTAGTCTATATTATTATTCTGTTCCTTGAGAGGAACTGGTCTGTATTTAAAACACCTTTTTTACTTGGAAATTACTCTAATTCTCATAGTGAAATACGTACTTTTAGAGGGAGACTGTGGAAATTATTATCTATATGTGAATATATGAATCTGAGTGTACAAAATGCTTCTAAAATTACAGCCTATTTGTGACTAGAATTTGGATACTGGGTGCTGGTGTGTCTTCAAACCATACTAATCAGATTCTCTTTTACCTAATTATAAAATACTAGAATTTTTTATCTCTGTGAGGTTTTCAAGCCCATCTACTTTTAGGCTGGATTTTGCTCTGAAATCCTCAGGTCTATATCTCACCTAAAAATCATTTGAATGTCTCTAGTGGAACCATGAATGTTCTCATTATACGTATAAATATTGAATATGATTCAAAGCCTACAATGCTTCTGGCCTCCTCAATTTAATATCATAACACAATTCATGAGAAAGTTACTCACTTTCTTTGAAATCATTGATCAGATGGGTATTCTTTGAGTGTGGTGGGTTATGTAGACACAATAATTTTCATTTCTGTTCATTTGGATAGCAATATTTTGGTGGTAATTGTATTCTGTGTAGTTTGTTATTGATTTCCTTTACTTACTTTTGATATATTAATTTTACTACAGGGTACTTTTATCTGTTCAGAATTTTATTCATTATTTATTGTTATATAGTAGCATTGTTAGAATTAAATTAATTAAATTCTATGGTTCTTAAAATAAATTCAAAGTTTTATAATAGGAAGAGGAAACACATAGCAGTAAAGTATACCACTAGACTGGGAGAGTTAAAATTAAACTGAAAGTACATTGTTCCTTAGTGTCTAATCTGCTGAATCTTTAATGTTTTTTTCCAGACAGCTTGGTTAAAACTTAACCCATTAAAAGAGATGTACTTCAGAAACTTACATTAGGCAGCCTAATAGTGTTAGTATACTTATTAAGTTTATTTCTTGCAGTTGCTCTGTTTAAATCTCCATTTGCTCCTAGAACAGAATATGCGAATGCAAAGATCAATAACTGATATAGTTACAATTTTCAACAATAACTGATTGGAAAAGAGGAATATAAATAGACCTATGCTGCTGCTAAATACTGCCACAACATTAATAAAATCAGCTACAGCTTTCCAGCTCCCAATTTCTTTCTATAATTAAAACTTTCGAGACATATGCTCACTCTTTCTCTCAGTGGGCACAGATAAAAAACTCAGAGAAGGAGAAAAAGTATCTTGTTTTGATTTCTTATAAATCATTTCTTAATTTATGCTGGAATGTGGAGTTTTAGGACCAGCTGAATAAAAGTTGCACAGGGAATTACTTTCTCAGGCTCTCCTCTCCTTGAGAGCGTGTTGCAGTGAGCTCTCTCACAAGTATTTCTCTCCATTGCACCTGGTTCAGTAGCTGCCTGCAAATGGGTGAGAGCTTCTGAGTAAGGCCAAGTTATGGCAATAGAAGGGCAGTACCTAAGCAGCTTTGACAGCATGAAACTGTGCCTGGTCCTACAAACCAGAGTAACTCCTGCACTGAATGAAGCAGCAGCAGCAGTGTGGCTCTGCTAGCATGGTGCTGTGCCTGAGGGGTAAACCCTACCCCTTACCTGCTGCCAGAAATGTAGTGAGTTCACTTATAAATTTTTTGACTATTATAGCCAGAATAAATTTGTGTCACCCTAAAAACAAACTAGTAGCTATATCTTACTGAAAGCTTTTGGCTCCTTTTGCAGGAGCTCTGGAGATTACAACATTTCAGGAAAATTTCATGTATGCCTCTGTACTAGGGGAACGTAGTGCAATAGATTTGTGACCTTGTTAGCAGCACTTGAGTTCAAATCTGGTTATATGATGGTAGATATTTTTAATGACTATGTCTGCTTTACTTTGAGACTTGACTGTGTAAGCTCATTTTTGAAGCCTCAATTAAGCAGTTGATAGTAAAGATGATATTTTTTTCTCCTCACTTGTGACTATGGGGCATGATGAATGCAATTATGTTTTTCCAATGAAGAATGCACGCCTACATGTTTTGAAGTCAAGGATTCCTGTCAAAAGCATAACTGGTATATTTTAGTTTATTTAGTATTGCACAACTACAAGTAGTGTCTGTATTCAAGAAGGGGTATTCAAGTCTTTTAAATTAAGACTATGATAAACCTGAAAGCTAGATGCTTGATATCAAAAGTATGCTTGTTACAAGAAAGAAAGAAAGAAGAAAGAAAGAGAGAAAGAGAGAAAGAAAGAAAGAAAGAAAAAAGAAAAAAAGAAAGAATTTCCTTGAGTTGAGAAGACTTCAGTGGTTGTATATGCACAAGTATATATAATATAAAATGAAATTTTTCCAATTTGAAGGCATTTTTTTGAAAGGAGAGATTTTAATTTTTTATTTTGAAATGCTTTTCTCTTTTTAAAGACTTTTTTGACCTAGGTTATTAAATTATATTTCCAGCTTAAAGCAGAGCTTTTAGTCAACACTAAGGATCAAATATATCAAATTTTCTTCCTTGAAAATGAGGAATTTGGGATTTCAAATTATTTCCTTACTTAAAATCTGAGAAATATTTATGGATTCATTTTAAACTGTAGTTTTAATCATCTAACTGTCCCTTCATAATGGCCACTGCTTCGAGCAGAAAATCTGTTTTGGTGCCTACTGAAAGGCGATAGGGGCTACCTGATCCCAAAATGAAACGTCATGTTTGATTGCACCACAATGCTGTGATTGCACTACACTCAGAAAAGAAACAGGGCGCAGTGATACACGATATCAACTGAAGGCTAGCAGCAAGTGTTTTTCCCCCTTATCCCTACGCTAGCTTAGGTTTATTTACTTCTGCAGTTAGAATAACTTAAGGAATCAGCTGTTCCAATGCTTTTCTCAATGACAGACCCAAAGCAGAGAGCGAGCTGTGTGCCCACAGTATGTGCCATGTTATGGTGGCTCTTTGCTATGAGAAGTCCTGCAGCCCCCTTGGGTAGGCTGTACACTCAGCAGGGTCTCACTTCTCATCGTCACCCTCGCTGCATGACAAGGTAACAAGGGCACACCCACTGTCTAGACAAAGATGCCTTTGAACTAGAGACCCATGCACATCTTTTATTAAAATGTCTCCTCTGCAATTACAGAAGAAAATAGTGATGGTATCTGACCACAACATCTGATTTTGATGTGGTTTTATAGCATTAGCCTCTTCTGTGTTCTTAAGAAAGCTTCTTGTCCTTTACAGGACGTTATCTGATTCAGGAAACTACCATGATTTTATATAACAATCTGTTTAGATCCCATTGGATACAGTAAATAAAAAGAACTATGCTTTCAGTTGAAAGTTACAATTTATTTTAAAAGCTTACTGTAAAATCTTAGGAAAAGGAAAAACCTTCAAACTTATTTCTCTTCTGCAGCCATCTATTGCTAAGATGAGAGTAACGGGAATTGACAGCAGAAAAGTGTATTGGACTGAGGCATTTTATGGGATTTGATTATTTGTTTAATCCTGGCACTTTCTTGTATAGCTCAACCTAGAGGACTCGATCATTCACATTGTAATACTGTTTTGTAGAGAAAAAGTTTAGTAGAGGTAATGGGTTCTCAAACATGCACTTCTGAGGAGACATTGTCAGAGAAGAGATGTTATAAACTACTAAAGGTGTTACGAAGAATATGCTCCGTTACATTCAATGAAACTAACTGAACATTGAGGGCACACATTATCTCAGCTATGGAGAAGAGTCTCCCTCCTGTGAGCAATACTCTGATGGCAGAAATTAATCTCAAGTGAGAATTTGATTTTTTGAGCAACTGATTAAACATAAAATGTTTAAATATTTAAATGTTCTAAAAGGTGGATTAATGTTACTCTCCGCGTTTGCCTGACTGTTAAACTGAACAGCTGTGGGATTAAAAACTGTGCTCAAAAATCTTCATTTCACAGACCTTAAAGCATGACCCTCAGCTAAATTCAATTTTCCACAGTATGTATTAAGCTCCTTAGAACAAGAGAAACATTGTCCCTGTAAGCAGAAATATTCCTGAGGACAAAATCAAGCATCAGCTCAGAATAAATTTTATACTTTTCAGCAGATCAAAATTTTTTGTGATTATCACTTGTCTTTCATCTTAATTGTGCCAGTTACAAATAGTTGTGCCTAATACACAAGCGAGGCAGTCACACTCCTGTGGAGCACTCAGCAGATTGCTCCAAGGAGCTATTTCCCACGGCGTAGGTATAGGTGAGGAACTAGACTGGTGCAATATTCTGAGACAATAGCACACTGATAAAACATCTCAGGTGTACAGACATAAAAGGACTGAACTTACTAAGAGATGTTATGGTTTAGATGTGGTGTCAAACAAATGTGCCTGGACAAATTCAGGGTCTGATCACTAGGCAGAAGAAGATGCTGAGAAAGGCATACAGGTCATTTGATAAGACTGAGTAGTCAGCTTCTTTCTCTGTGTCACTGTCCCCTTTTATTTGTGGATACACTCCAGATGATACATTCTCAAGCTTTGCTATAGCAGACTACAGAGAAAAATTATTGAAGCTAAGGGATACTTCTGGCACAGGAGCAATAGGTATAAAATAATTGGATCATCTACCAGAAAAATAAGAAGCAAGTCCCTAACCAGTACATCAGTGATGTGCCAAACAACTCAGTTCTTCCCACAGGAGAGGGAAAAACCTAACTGTTAGTTTAACTAAAGTTGACAAATTTAAGAAGGGGCCTACATGACGCAAGAGCTGGGCACTGCGTTTAGCTCTATCAAAAGTCACTTCCAGTCCCATGTTCATGTGATACATTTGAGTTATGATACTGTCACCAATCATCAAGAAAGCCAAGAAAAATTTCGCTCTGGTTTCTGATTTAGTTCATTCTCCAGTAGATTTAGTTAATTCTCCATTAGGCAACACCAAGAGAGAAGGAAGATCTGTGAAATTAAACAAAAGGGAAAGTTTATACTAGACAGTATGAATTGCATTTTTAACAGTCCTCTGACTTTGGTCCTTGATGCTTCTTATAATTTTTAAGCTTGGTGTCATGTGTTGTTTTCATATGCTGCAAGAACACTTTTTCATTGCTCTGAATTTATCTGATATGTGAGCTATAACACAAGAGATAAAAGGACTGCCTGTCTTAGTGGCCTTTCTTTGATACCAGAACTCCCTTTAAAATATATTAGGAAAATATGGATACTAAAATCAAGTCTGGTGTGAAAGAACCCTAGAGATATCTTTCGTTTGGCATATGTTTGAAATTAGGTTCTTTGTGCTTCAGTGTTTATTTTAAAGACAGGAAGAACTTTGATTGAATGAAATACATCAAGTATTTTCATAAGTCTTCTGTAGAAAGAAGAATAAGGTACAGTGAAACATAAATAAAATGACAAAAGATTCAGGATATTGAATTTCTCTAGAGAAGTATCAGCCTTAGAAGAGACCTGGTTTCAAAGTGCTGGAAGCGAGTAAGATGCTAGAACCAGCTCTCCAGAGACGAATTTTCAACACCTTTGACTCACAAATTACTATTAAATTAGACTGCCAATCCCTGCAGCAACTGCAAATTACATTAGCAGTATTAAAGACGGCAAAATTATACATTAAAAAAAAAATTCTGTGCACACAGCCACAGGTTATTGCCATGTTTACCTTGAATTGACCTATAAATCTATGCCAAAAGATCAAACTGATTTCTATGTATATTCAGGGGACTGATATAACTGAGAAAATTAGTGCCATGTAATGCTATAATCAAGGAGGTCCATTAACAAAAGTGAGGATAAATTACCGAAGGTTGAACAATTTGTGAGAGTTTAAAGATATTGTTTTACAAGGTGAGTAAACTAGACCACTGCCTTGGAGGACATCACCAGTCAGGACAGGAGCTCATCAGATTGCACTTGTTTCTGGAACTACTCAGATTCAGCAATTACCCCAGACTATTGCTAAGGCATGTAGAAGAAACTCAGCTTTGTTTGCTGCTGTGAAAAGGTGGAAGCCCTCACTAATTAACTATATTTGTAGATTTCATATTAAGAAAAACATGTCTAAACTCCTCCAACATATAATTTCCTACTTAAAACCCATAATGTCTTTTTGTACAGACTGCAGAGTGAATTCATATTATCGATTTGGGTAATCAATTTGGAGAGGAGAAAATTAAATTAACACTTGGACCACTAAAAACTTTTCTTAAAAGTGGCCCATTGGTCCAAAGTGAATGATTTGCAGCAGTGTAATGATACTCAAGAGAATTAAATGAATTATCTTCAGAGGTTATATTTTAAGTATATATCTGATGAAGAATTCCTACTAAAGTCAGATGTAGTTTTTTGATAACTTCAGTCATAACAACATTTTGCCTGCATTCTCTAACCTGATAGGTTTAGAGACAATAAAATAAGAGGAAATAACATCCTTCTTATTCTAGTTCCTACTGTCTTCACAAGATAAGCCTCATCTTTATATAAAAGTATTGCAGCAGTGACATATTGAGGTACGTACCGGAGAGATGGCTAAAGTATCACCACCATAAGACAGTCAGAGAACCATTGGAGCTGGATTTGAATTAGTGCTGAACACAGTGATGATAATACAGAGTTTTTTGTTGTTTTTTTTATTGTTGAGTAACTCTTACACAGAGCCAAGGCTTTTTCTGCTTTCCGCACTGCCACAGTGGCGAGGAGGCTGGGGGTGCATCGGAGGCTGGGAGGAGACACAGCCAGGACAGGTGACCCAAACTGATCAGAGGGATATTCCAGGCACTGCAGCATCATGTTCAGCATAGAAAGTGTGGGCAGAAAGAAGAAGAAAGGGGGGACGTTTGAAGTGATGGTGTTTGTCTTCCCAAGTAACCACTGTATGTGATGGAGCCTCGCTCTCCTGGAGATGGCTGAACACCTCCCTGCCCATGGGAAGCAGTGATTTAATTCCTTGCTTGGATTTGTTTGCATGTGTGGCTTTTTCTTTTCCCATTAAACTGACTTTATCTCAACCCTTCTATTCTCTCTCCAATCCCACTTCTGGGCAGTGACAGAGCAGCTGTGTGGGGCTTGGATGCTGGCTGGGGTTAAACCACAACATGGGTATGGGGTCATCTCTGTCAAAAACAAATCTTGTTTAAAAGTCTAACTAGTCATCTGAAGTAACCTGAACATCTATATACAAGAACTGATATTTGTTGACTTGTTAGGATAGAATTTTTGGACCAGCAATTGCATATGCTGTACATAGGTATACAAGCCTTAAGGAGCATTCACAGCCACACATCACCAATAATAGCTGGGATTTCTGAGTCCACAGAATCACAGAATCATTTAGTTTGGAAAAACCCTCTGAGATCACTGAGTCCAACCTTTGACTGATCACCACCATGTCCGATAGACTACGGCACTAAGTGCCTTGTCTAGTAATTTCTTGAACACCTCCAGGGGCAGTGACTCCACCACCTCCGTGGCAGTCCATTTCAATGATTAACAACACTTTTGGTGAAGAAATTCCTCTTGGTGTCCAACCTGAATCTCCCTTGGCACAGCTTGACCTGGGATAAGTTAAAGTTCTTCTAACTATCAAGAAAGAAAATTCCAGGAGATGCTTTTCCCCTTAAAATGTGAAATATACTTTTTCTTTTGATGTGGTATAAAGTCAGTCGCAAAGCTGAGGCCAACACTGGGGGAACTAGAAGCCCAGACATGCATCTCCAGCTATTTAATCACAAGTGTATTCCTATGTCCTGTGTTTCTGACTATGGAAGTGAAGAATATTGTTGAGGGCTAAGTGATGAACGCTCTGTCACAGCTAAAGCGGGCAAAAAGCTGCATTTTTTGACAGGGGAACTTAGGGAATTTTTATTCAGGTCTGAGAAAGCTGATTTGTTTCAGACTGGCTGGGGGGACATTAGAGCAAATAGATTATGTAGATACATCTTTTAGCTGCTTTGATTTTGGTGTTTCCTATTATTCCCAGTCATCCCACTGGTTTCTATGCGACCCTACTCACTAAAGAACAGGTGCTGCCTTGGTCTCTGTCTCTTGTGGATGACAGTTGTCACCACATTGCACGACAGCTTGCAGAGGTATAGCACCTTTTTCTGTGCCCTTGCAGTGCAGGCAGAGAGTAATCTCACTCTTTCAGTCCTTCCTCAATCTTAGGCTCTCCTACAACAAAGAAAAATATTGTTCAAAGGTCAGACCCTAAAAGCACTGGCAGAGGGCTAACGCTGTCTAATCATCACTTTCACTTACAGAAGGAAATTTTACTGCCTGTCTGATTACCAAGTGATTTTGAAACCTTACAAACATTTTTATTTTAACTTCTTGCAGGAGAGTTGGATTTATGTGAGACCCAAAAGTGCTGTGATGATAGTTTTATGGAACGATACAGATCATTTACTTTCGGAAGTTAGAAGCTGAGCTTCTGTGCCCTCTCTGTACTCCTAAACGTGGTAGGAAGATGTGTTAGTATGATGGCTGATTGGATAGCGACAACTTATCACAGGTATTGCAAATTTACAAATGTCTGTAAGTGAACTGTACTACAGAATAATCCCACATGTAAAGTACTGATAATTAAACCCCTCTGACAATTACATCATACATTATCAGGACTAGCCAGATCCATTGCTCATCACGGGTGCCCTGAACAAAACAAAGCTGGTTCGCTAGGGACTGTCAGCTGAGCAGATGCTCCTAGGGAAGAAAGCAGCCAAACACTGTTTGTGTTATATGAGCAGCAGCATGCTGCAGAAAGATATTGCTTCAGCTTGCACAGTGTTCCTGGAGTTTAGACACTAGAAAAGGCAAAAATCTGAAAGCACCATATTGACTATACCATATTTGAATACCAATTTATTTGCATATTCTGCTTCTCAGCTATAATTATGCTTTAATGAAACCCTTTTTTATGTATATAAAGCACACATCTTTGCATTTCTCCTATTTATAAAAATTAAAGACAATAATCCACAGAACATAGAGGAAAAAAGATAAGGGTTTTAGTTAATGTAAATAATACTATTTAATTGCAGGAGTTTATATCAAAGGCTGGAGTTAAAAATAAAATTTACAGAAACATTTTTTGCAAGGACTTTAGTGTAAGAGTGCTTTTATGGTGGTGGTTTTTGGGCTTTTAGAGTTTTGCAGTTGGCTTTTGGTTAGGGTTTTTTGTGGTTTGATTTGTTTTTTTTTGTTGTTGTTGACTTGACTTGATTTGTTTTGTTTGGTTTTGCTTAGGGTTTTTTTTGTTAAATTGACAGAAAAAAATTTCCAAAATGGAGTTTTCTGAGGATAGAAGACTTTTTCCTCACCCTGCTCCTGCTACCAGTTTCTTGCCCATGGAAAGATGTGGAAGGCACAAGTCCGTGTGTAATAAGAATATCCTGTTTTTATAGTGTTTAACCGATGGAAACTGCCATACGATGTTTTCATTTTCTGAAACAAAATATTTTATCAGAATGCTTGGTGAGGACTATGATAAAGCATATAAGTCTAGGAGACCTGTTCCAAATAAGGAGTATTCTTCAGAGGCTAACAATATTTAAACATCCACATTTTAGAGATGATGTCTTACTCTGCCCCAGAATGAGGAGACTTCAATTCTCTCCACAGAGTAATTAAGGGCTTCATATGAAGTGTGTGTGCGGTGAGGGTGCCCTTTTGGGTTTTCTTTGTTGTTCTTGTTGTGTCTTTTCTTTAAGGCAGTTTTCAGATAACCATAGTCCTTTGGGCTTCAAAGAAATTATGTCCAACTGCTAACTAGTAGATACTGAAAAGCTGGTGGGACGTCTTGGTATATACTAAGTCATGTCAGTCACATGCAAGCTAAGGAAATTGGGATTTATCTGTATAAGCATTGGACACTGTGAGATTCAGGATACATTCACTCTTAATGTCTGAAAGATATTTCAATAGGAACCTTTACAAAATAGGTGTATCCAGGCCTATAATATGTAAATCTTTTAATTCTGGTTCACATGCTCCTTTTAAAACTTTATTCCTTTGTTTGCTATGGTGTGGTGCTGACAATCATTGCCACTGATGCGTCCCCAAGGAGTGACACTAAAAAAGTCTGAGTAGTGTGTAACTTGGGCTTCAGTTAGTGATCTGCACCAGTTTAAAGCCTTTACATCCTGTGCCAGAATAAGGCTGGGAAACTCTCAGGTGTTGCAGTTCTCGACCTGGAGTCTTTAATGGAGAGCCATCCTAATCTGTAGGTTAGACTGTGAGCTGTGCTGGGTGGAGTGCAGCTTCATGCTTTATTTCCTCTCCACTTCTGTTAAGGTGATAATCTCTGGTACAAACACAGGATAAAGAAATGGGCACAGTTTTGCTGTTAACCATTGTGCTTTGACAAATAACTGCATTTAAAAAACCTCAAATCTATTCTTGAAACATACTTTCCAGTCATCCACTGTGTGACAGTTATTATGGGTCTTCATCTCTGTTTACAGATGAAGTCACCATGCTATTAATGAAGAGGTAAGGATAAGGGAAGCAGATGGAAAATGATCAAATATTCCATTAAGTATGTTAATATTTTGTATTGATGATTGCAGAGTCTTTAGTAAATTTATGACAAGATGTAGTATTATGTAACAGTTCGCTCAGGCTGTTTTGCTTTATATAATCTATTTACAATAATACAAAAGAATAATACAAAAGAAGGAAATTTGCTTTGTCATTCCATAATGAGTCATGTTATCTATTTCGTCTCTTTTTGTGGATATTTTGATTATACTAATTTGGGCTGTGAAGTATTTACAGATACCCAGGATTATAATGATGTATTATCTGATTGAGGATGAGTGCTCATAGCCAGAAGTTTATAATTCATCTTTTGTTATTCAACCTTTTTTTTGCTTATCCATAGTTACTTGATGTTAATTCTTTTCCCGTATAAACTGTACTCTATTTCCATTTTGGGATCTGGATCTATGCCTGGGAATCAGTTACATTAATGTTGCACAAGATCCTGCTGTACACCAGGATATGGCCCTATTATCTCACACTCTTTTTAATTTTCATAGTGAGAAAATGCAGATATAGAGACTGTAGAAGGATCATCCATTGTGTGTTTCAGGTATAACTTCAGATGAACCACTGATGGACACAGACCTGATTCACAAAGGAGAGCAGCACACAAGCTGAGTTTAGAAGTTGAACACATTGAGAAGATAAAAAAAAAGCAGACAAAGCTGGTTTATGCAAGGTGTGCCATTCAAGTTCCATTTTCACATTTTCAATACTCACTGGCAAGAGGAAAGCCTCTGTAGAAAGTGATTCTGCCATTCTAGGGTGGGTATCCCAAACAGCAAGAACAAGATACTTTCCTGTATATGGCTCACTTCACCGATGAGACAAGTCCGGATGATGAACTTAAGCCAGGCAAATAACTTGTAAACTACTGTTAGATGTGGGGAATCCCATCTGCAAATTATTGTGTGGTTGCAGAAAGGTAACACAAAAGTGTGGTGGTGCGCAATTTGTTTCTGCCTTTATTAATTGCCTTAATTGTTCTTTACTTCCCCCAGTTAAAATGGTTTGCCCTGGTTCCCCCTATTAAGTTATGTAAAGTTCTGTAACCCAGTTGTTCACTCCCCGAGCTCCCCCATAAGGTTCTATGTATGGGTATGCCTCCTTCCCTGTTCCAGTGCTTTCCCTGTCTGTCACCCCAAACCCCGTCCCGCTGGGCTGTCAATCCCCAAGGACTGTTCACTCCCACTCTGGAAATCCCCCCTTTCCTCGACGTCCCAATGGACTGTGAGACTGTCAATCCCCCCCAAGTTGAATCCCATTTGCCCCGAACTTTGTGAACCCTCCCCTGTCTCCTCCTTCAGAGAAAACCCATTGGCCCTTGGATTGTGTCCGCCCTTAGGACAACCTCCCCTTAAAAACCCCTGCACAGCCTTGCTCCCCAGCTTATGCTGCCGGTTCCCCTGGGAGCAAGAGGTCATGTGCCAACCTCGAACCCCTCAGCCGTGAAATAAAGTTTTGCTCCTGGATTCACTGACAGAGTGGCTCATCCCTCGTTCCTTGCTTCGATTCTTCGACGGTCGTGCTAGTTCTAGGTGCTGTGCAGCCAGAGAGGTTGCCTATCAGCCCCAGAGCCTGCTGCCCGAGCTGCTGCCTCGGAGCTGGGAAGATTTGCCGACGCCGCGGATTCCATCGACCCGCGCAGAGGCGAGAACCCCTTCAGCTCAGCCGGGCTGGTGAGGACAGGCTCGGAACCTCTCACCCTTCGTCCCTGAGCGGCCAGACCCAGAGCGCGCTGCGTCACAAAAGAAAGCAGGAACACTTCTAAACGGTAGGCTTCCCTGTTGACTTCAAAAACTTGGTCCTTGAAAGCCATTTTGTTTTGAATCCCATTTTACAGATAAGGATACTGAGGCGTGAAGTAATTCTGGCACTCAGGAATATTCTTTATGAGACTGCTCTTAAATTTTAAGACCGCCCATTTGCAGAATTAGGAATGAATATTCAGTGAGTGCACAAAGCCAATAAAAGCATCAGCATTGCTGCTGTGAAGCTGGCTGCCCTGAGTTCCCTGGCTGGCTCTGCCAAGTGGCACATGACTCCTCCTGTGTGCCAAGGGCGGCCTGCAAGCTGAGGGGTGTCTAGAGAAGTAGTACACTATTCCTTTGCTTCCTCAGCTTGTTCCATTGCTTCCTCTGTGATTTCTAGCTTGATAGAAAGCAGGTTTTTTACAAGTTAAATATAGTTCACATAGAAGTTAAATTTCCTGGGGCATCTTTCCACTCGAGCATGACTGCTGTGCTGCGTATTCACATGCAGCATGAGTTTATAGTCTCATTACTTGGCACAAGCTATGAATAAAGTTAGTTTAACCAATAGGTGTGGGGAGAAATGCGTTTTGAACCCTTGCTCTTGCTATGGTAGCATCCCCTGAGGAAAAATCCAATGCTATGTTTCTGGGAAGAGCAAAGACAGAAAGCATTCGCCTGGCTGTTGGAAATGCTCCCTTGCCAATCTGTGGCAGTAAATGGCACTGGCCAGCTGCAAAAAGGGGTCTTGGCACCAGCCAGACTCTCCCCAAGAGAGTGTCCCTGTGCTCTGCACCTCACCTCACCTATGGCTGTGCTTACGAGACAGGCAAGCCCAATTAAAAACAGGACTGGAGGGTGTTGCCAGAAAGAACAGTTTGGTGACTGCAATTAAACTGGTTGATAATTATGGAGTAGGATTTCTTTTTTTTTCTAAATGGTTAATTTGTTTCACAGAATGTGGTCTGTGAGTACACGTGTGCTCTGTGTGTGCAAAGAGAAAATACTTCTCTAAAAATACTTTCTTTTTTCATTAGCTATTTCCTTTCCCTTCTTGCTTCTCTGTTTTCAGACTGTAAGTTATACTTATTCAACATCTCTATCACAACTCAAAGGAGCACCAATATTGGTCACAAAATTTTTAATTTCTTGCACCCGGGCTGCTTTAGTCTTCTGGTGCTCATCTGTGGAGGTCACTGAGGGCCTCACAGTCATTTAGCTGCACGTTAATCTGGAATCCTTCAGCAGTCTCTGGACTGCTGTGGATAATTTTTTTTTTATTGTTGTTCTTTAATTAAACAGAAAATGATAAATTGTTTATGTCTATTGTGCAGTCTACAAATACTCGCTTCTCGGTTCATTACCATTATTATATGACATATGAAAAGAATGGAATGGGGTAGATTAATGAAGCTGCATGCTGATCACAGTTTTGCTGAGAAATCTCAGATATCTGCAATCTGACAGCTATTTAGAGGTGCTATCTGGCCTGATCAGATACCTCTGGGCTGTAACCAAATCCCAGTGGCTTACTTCTTTAAACAAAACACTTTTCAAAATTATGCATTAAAGATATTGACCATTACTCTGCAAACCATAATAAATTAAGAATTCTACTTAATTCCTCTAATGTGAAAAATATAATAAAGTGCAGGATGAGATCTTTAGACAAAAGAAAGTAAAACTGCCTACTACAAAGCACATTAAGCATTAGTCTGAAGAACTGCCACCACCGCGTAGAATTCTACTTTCTCTGATGCAGGAAGACTGTGGGGAGCAGCAGTGATTGCTCGACATTTAGGGCTCTTTGAAGGTGCTTTCCACAGTCAGAAAACTAAATTGTGTCCATTTACCCACTTTTTATTCTGCTTTTGACTTTCTGCTTTTCACTTCTCTCAAGCATACTCTCAACCTTTTTTTTTTGTATATGGATGAACTCCTGTTGCTCAGTTTGCTCTCACATGTGCTGTTCTATTGAATACCGGGGATGTAACTTTCCATCAGGAAGGTATTTGCAACAATGTGAAGGAGATGTAAAATGTTACTTTATGACCAAAACTTGGTCATACTTGTTTCATCCTTGTGCAAATGACAAAAGTGGAAAAAGAGCCCAAACTGTTGCAAAATTAGAATTTTTAACGGGAATAGGATTTTTGCGCAGTGATAAAGGTTTTGCTAGCTCGGGCAGTGACCTGCTTTTCTTTACTCATTTCTGTGCTTTGTAAAAGTATTGCCATCACTAATGTGCCCCTGTTTCAGGGCCTGCCAGTGGCAAATCCAAATGGTCCATTAACTGTGAAGTCAGTTGTCAGTTCTTCTCTCCTGCCTCTAGTCCTGAGTGACTCGCTTCATTGACTGCACAGTGATTCTGCGCTGCAGAAATAAACTTTGGGTCAAATATCTTGAGGTTGATTCAAACTACATAGTCTTTTCTGTCAGGGAAGTTGGCATATTTTTCAATAGAAACAAACTGGTAATGTACACTACAAGATGATTTTTTTTAATAGCAAACATTCAGATTCAGGTTTAAACTGCAATGGGCAAAATAAAGGTCAGGATTACGCTGAAAGGCATATGCATTCAAATGTCTTTTTGAGCTTAAGGGACCATGATTGTTGGATAGTCACATTTGTTGTGCATCTGGAAGATATTATATGGTGTATTTGGTTATGTTTAGTGGTTGCTTAGTGTTTGTGGGAATGATGAGAATAAAATTTTTGTTCCTTCCCTTGCAGTCTCACATTTTGTCTATACAGATCCATGGTGCAAAGCAGTACTGATTCTTACATTCATAGGAGCCGACTTGAGAGAATTGACCCATTCTCTAGAGCTTGTAGAAAAATAAAAGTAGTATTTGCTATCAGTGGATTCCACAATGATTTTGTTCCCTTAGATGATAGCTGCTTTGACTCACTGATTTTGCACTGCTTTTAAACTTCTTGTCTTGCAACATATTCTGAAAATGCATCTGTATATATAGGATGGGTCTTTCTTCTCTCTTTTATAAAAAATGGTTTGTAAGGTTATTGCATACTTTCCTCAAAGCAGTGAGGAAGACACTGAAATTTTTCCTGGTGAAAAATGATTCCTATATGTACTTTGACCTGCGATTCATTATTTTATGATCTATTTGGCTTGTTTTTCACTCTAAGCTGTTGTACTCTTGATTGCTTGAAGCTTGCAAATTTCTCTGTTCTCAAAATCCACTTTGGGTGAACAAAAAGATAAAGACAAAGGTGAGAAGTTAGTTATGGCTCACGAGCTGTGCAGAAAGGTTTTCTCCATGCTATAGTTAAAAGAGATACTTTTTCAGTAATCAGATCAGGATTTGATATTGCCTGGGCTCTCTGTAAGTCAGTTTGCATTGACTCGCTTTCTGAAAATATTTTAACTTTAATACAAAATACTGAACTTCAAGTGTTGTGATCTTTTCCCAACATGTGTGGGAAAGCATATGGAAATCTTTGAAAAGTAGAATGATTTTTGTATTTATAGCTTCCATGATAAGTACAGAGGAGAAAGGTATTATGGGAAAAATATCCACATTAAAACAAACAGACAAGAATACTTTTCTCCTATCAGTTATTTTTACTTCATTCCAAATGCTTCTGTAAACATAAAGAAATAAGCAATCTTTTCCACTTTTAATTATAAATTTTAAATATTATGATTACGGTTATGTATTTTATATACAACAGCAACAGTGGCAGCCTGTTTAGACTGTTGTGGTTTTTCTCCTCATGTTCATCTCTCATTAGGAAAATGTGCACTAGTTTAGTTGGAAAAAATCTCTTTTCCCACTGATGATAGCAAGATTTTGGAAAATGTCAAGTAGTTAAGAAAACTCACCCATTGCTCAAAAGAATGTTTCAGTCCTAGCCCATGGACTTTCCTGTTACTCCTACTCTGATTTCCCACAGGATATTCCTGTCTCAAAGACTTACCTTAAAATAAATAAATAAGCACTATTGTTAATCTTCATTTGAGAAAGAATCCATGGAATTCAAAAATGCATATTTATTTAACAAGACTCAGCAGTGCAGTCCAGGTTATTTTGTTCCTGCATACAAATTTTGTCATTAGCAGAGACAGTCAGATCACGAAGGTGTCACTGCACAGTGTTATGCAGAATTGATTACATAAATCTGCTGTTGAAAGTTAATACAGTTCTTCTAACTGTAAGCATTACACAATGATACAGACATAATCACTATCATTAAAAAAAGAAAATTCACCTCTTAATAAAGTAAATAAGTTTGATGTATTCTTTTGTACTAAATTTTGGCTGCTTTAGAAAGGCTGTTATAACCCAAGGTATTAACAGGTAACTGAGACACAGAGAATGTCTCACTCAAAGGTGCTTCTCTAATGGTAGTTTTCCATTTTCATTTCAAGTAAATTGCTATATAGTTATTCCAGAACTTAAATAACAGATGATGGAGAGAGAGTTACAGATGTCTATTCTTAATTCAGGGTATGTTTAACCCAGGTTGAATATATGCAGCATAGTTTAGGGGAAGATAAGGAAGGTAGGGCTTAATCTTTGGATTCAATTATTGAAGACTTAGGAATATATATATACTAAAAAAAAAAAAAATCCCACTCCTACTTATTGCTACTTAACATGAATATAAATTCCCCTTTTGATGTACTTAAAAGATGAAGCTATAAAGCACAGTCTCTGCTGAAGATAGAATTATACCTGGAAAACAGTGGTCCTTTAAATTATAAGAATGGCTTCATCTTTTTTTGTGAAGATAAATTTGCACCTTTATGTTTCCTGTGACTCCCTATTTTATTCAAACATGTATCTCACTCCTGGAGTCAGATTTTTTCCTGTGGGAATATATCGAAAATGCTAAATGGAATAGTGATTTGTTTTTGGCATTACATTTAAACAAACATTTTTCTTCAGAGTTTTGAAAAATCCTGTTTTTTCTTTTTCTTCCCCAAACAATTTCATTATTTTACTCTGCTATTATTCTATACTAATCCATTTTTCCTTCTCTAAAACTGATCCATCACCTTAGAAGAAAACAATCTAAACTCCTAGCAGGGAACATACACGACAAGTCTTTCTGTTATTCTCATGATAAAACAATCTTATCAGACATGATTTTGCTAATGCAGAAAAATTGCAGAATATGAAAAAATCATGCAATACATGTTGTGTGAAAATTATCCATATTCTAAATTTTCAGAACAATAATATAATTTAATTTAGTTATAATTAGATACACTACACTAAAGAAAACAATACTCTCAGTGATGTAGATAGCTTTGCATCTTCATGAATTTTCAAGAAATGAAATTAGAAGTGTTTATTCTTAGCTGACAGCACAGATCTGGTGCTGATATCTAGTTTATCTACAAATGCAATTTATTTTGTATAGGTGTTCTGCTAGGTTATGGTAATATATGCAAAATTAGTTCTAGCTAATTAGGTACAAAGATGTAGTGTTCACATGTGATGACCATAGGTTCATATTCTGATCTCCTTTATACTTGCTGACATATTAATCTTAATGAAGATAACTAGGTATAACTGAGAATTGAATTTGTCTTCTGCTTTTTTAAATTTTTTTTTTACACTTTCCTTTCAAACACTGACTAAGCTATCTGTTAAAATACAGCTAAGCTTATTAGTGTAAGGCTCTATGCAGTGCACTGAAGATGAAGCACGGGGGGAGAAGCAAAGAAATAAATGGCCATTTTTCTCAACATGACCTGGCACCTGCGGGTCATGCTTGTTTCAAACCTGGTTTTAAGATATTTTATACCCAGAGATTACTGTGTAGGTCCACTGTGATCACCTACAATGACATCCCCTATAATCATAGAATCCCTGAATTAGTCTTATTTCTGTCTGAAGACTATCTCTAAAACTAGCCGAACAGAGATACCTTCAAATTTTGCTTATTAATCTCATTTTGAGTTAGTTTTATAGATTCAGGACACTTCTCTTAAACTTCTGCTCTCCATGGACAACAGAAATTTAATAAAGTATGTAGAATGTGATCAAGTAATGCTTTATCCTTCAGTTCTTTAAGTCAGACTGATCATCTTTTGATTTTGCAGTGGTTTTTTTTTTTGTGTCCTTGAAATTCTCCTGTGAGATCTTTGAAATCTATAACACCCCTGAAATGTGCTCAGATGAAAAGAGTTAGCATTCCAATGCTAACTGCTGCCAAATGCAGATGCAATCTGACCTCCCTCTGCTGCTTCACCTTCTGTAATTATACACCCAAGGATCACCTTTTTGACCCTTCAATTGCAATTGCCTTAACCATCAGCAATTCCTTTTCAAAGGCTGCATCTAAGTTTAACTGCAAGAGAACACCAGGAGATACCCCAGATCCTGCTTGCTCCTTGTATAACAAGATCCTGTGCTTAGATTTCACCTACATGGAGATAGGGGTGTGGGAAATGGCTGGTGACTTTCTAGATAGCATGCTAATGGAAAGCCAGGATGAGGCAGGGGTCAGCACCTGTATCTGGGAATTCAGAAACACTCCTGGACTTCAGATTCCAGAGATAATCAAAAATTTTCTTCCTGATGCTGCCTCTTACATTGTTTGGTTCTAAGTATATTTCCTGTACAACAAAGTCTGGAGTTTGTCCTCTGAATTATTTACTTTCATGCTGTGTTACCTTTTATCAACAGAGATTTTCTGGTTTAGTTCAGATAACTTCTAAAAAGTCTCTGAAATGCAAATATATAAATAAAATCCTCATATTTAGCAGGAATTAGGTAGCATGTCTCCAAATGTTTTATTTTGTTTTACCTTGCCAGTTTTTTATTTCTTTAAAGTAATCAGAATATCCCGCATTGCTAAGTGAGATGCTGGCTGCATATTCATTTATTAACATAAATTTTAATCTTTTAGACAAAATCAGCAAATTAGTTAAACAAGAATTGTTTGTATAAATGTTTGTGAATTGTCATTCCATACCTTCAATTTTTTTATTACTGTGGTTCCTTTTTGTTCATAATATTATTTTACCTGCTTGTTTCTGTCTCACAGCCTGATAGTAACTTAGGTTATACCACCTAAGTAGTGGCACATTTTATCTTTTCCAGGTTTTTCAGAGCTTTCATGGTGTCCAAAGATGAACTAAAAATGAGCACTAGTGTTCCAGAGAGCTCCTTTCCACAGTATTTCTTTAGAAGTTCTTTTGGACAGGTTTTACAGACCTGCTGATCCTACATGTTTCATTAAACTAGTGTTCAATGTATGGTTATTAAACACTAAAATAAAAATCACTGTCAAGCTTTACCCAAAGGCACAAGAGATGAGTTTACTGACCACTTCTGCCCTTCCTAATACCTTATCATTATTAATAAGAATTCTACCAACTCTAATAATGAATTAATGCCACTATTGGAATTATTTTTGTTTCTAAAATATCCCCTCCATTCTCTTGCTCTTAGATCTGCTGACTATAGATTTTTCCAGGAATTATTTTCTTTCCTTTAGTCATTTTCTACAAACACAGCTTTCTGATTCCTATTTGATACTACTACTTCTATTTTTTTCATTTTGTTAAATTTTAAAGCTATTGTTAATCCTCTTTAAATTAAATTGTGCTAATGTTTTTGCAGTTGTCCTTTCTCTGCTAAGTGTTTATTAAAGATCTGATCATCATGCATGCATTTCTGATTATTTTCTATCCTCTCTGATAATATTGCACATATATGTTTTAAGACCATTTTATTTATTTTATCTAGAGTGGCAAATTTGAGTATTACTGGTAAAAACTGGTGTCTTCATGTGATTATGGCAGGAACAGAGTACTGAAGATACTACTGCTCATCAGTTTTGTGATTAGCTGTAATCTAAGTCAAGGCATCTTAAATACTGTTATTCCATGGCTTGTTTAGGAAGTTGTCAATATTGTATGGGGTGTATCTAGAAACAATAGCTAAATATAAGTCCAGCTTGTGCCACCCTAATGTGCCATGTGCTCTGGGATCTTATTCAGGACTGACATACCCCTCAAAGAGCCCCGTGGCTGCAAGGAGTTTGCATGGGATTGAGAGAATCCCCTGAGAGGAAAAAAGGTGTTGGGGAAGTATTGGGAAGGTGGTGAATTAACACATATGTTTGTTTTGATTTTATTCCATATAGTTATTCAGTAATCCACAAGGGAAATGGTCCTTTTGTTGGTGGATCCTTAAGACAAGGCAGCTCTTTTAGATTATGTCTTAGAGGTCATGGAGACAACAATCAGTACCTTTGTTTCATGTCATCACTAGTGTCTGAGCTCTCATGTGAGAACTCATGGTAAAAAACTGACTAAATTTAACCTCAATCCTACACATGTTTCTTGAAAGAACACATCTTAAGTATTTGGCAGCTCTCTTGAAAATGCAAATGCATTCTGTAAATACAGAAGAGGTGCTCCTCTCAATGTGCTCCATCCCTGGGGAGGGGTGCAGTAGTTCTGTGTGCCCAAAGGAAAAAAAAGTCCCATTTTCATTTACTTCCCCATCGATATTTCTGTGTTTGTATATGTAATAGGACATGTACCTGGGTAGATACGGATGCACAAATCACTTGTCAAAATGGGATTTTTTTTTTGCCCATATTTAAGAAGCCTTCTGAAAATCTCTGCAATTTCACAGATTTCCAATATAGTATCTGAGGAGTAAGAACTACTTAACATCATGCAGATTAATAAACCTGAGCTCCGTAATGAGTCCCTGTTCATAAGGAGGGAATCAGTGAGAATCATTATTCTGTCTTTATGAATAAAAAGCTGTTCAAGACTAGGACAATAGTTTATTTTGCAATTTTCCTTTACACTCTTTAGAATAAAATAGGCAGGTAGGAAATTTTGTTATTACTAACCAGAGAAGTAGCCTACCTAGAAGATTTTCATTTTGGAATTTCTGCCCTGCAGAAACTTGTTTCCTTTCCTTGTCAAGTGGCACATCTCAAATGAGATCCCAATCTCCTACAGCAAAATTATGTACTGCACTGGAAATAGATCTAGATTGTTACCAGAGAAAGTGAGATGCCAGCAATAACCCATTTGACCAGATCAATCTGCCTGCTCCAAAACTGTCAAAGGCTACGGAGTTGTTCAAAGAGAAGTCTTCAGGAAATAACTAACCTCTTACTTCTTTTCACGTTTGCACTTTCTTAAATGTTTCTTGTCTGACTGATGTTAGAAGGGTCATAATACTGTTACTAGAAGCTTTCCATTCTTAAAAGGAAAAAAAATATATCTATGAAAATTGCAGTAATTTTAATTGGTCTTCCAGAACTGTCCAAAAATTGTAAGTTAACTTAATTATTTCCAGTCTTCAGTATCTATAATTAACACCTCAAGGAATACTAATTTTGACAACTCTTTTCCAAAAATAATCATTTGATGTTTAACCATACTAAATTGGAGCATCTCTTGATGGGAAGAAAATTAAAACATTCACATAAGCTTCCTGAATTACTCTGCTCAGCATTGTAATATAAATTGGAGTTTGCAATATGCCTGTGCACAAATAAAACACAGAAATCAACACATGCATGTCCCTCTTTCCCTCACAAGTGTGTGCACACAGGAGCCATTGCCATGCTTCATGACTTCGCACTCTCCCTTTGAAAGTTCAGATTGAATGGTAATGTACTGATCCAAGGTTAATGTGAAGGGATTAATATCTTTCCTGATTTTTGACAGGGAGAGAGAAAATCTATGTTCATAATAAGCTAAACCATATATTTTACTGGAAATGACATATGTAGAATGATTTTATAAAAATGAATCTGTCATTCTTTTCTGATGAAGTTCACTATCATAGGACATCAAATTAATCTTTTATAGATTTGTGTTTGTGGTATTGGCTTATAATGATTTGTGGTTGTTTTCTTCCAATGAAGTAAACTCCTGTGAAACACAGAAATGACCATGAATGTTACAATCACAGAGTCTTAAAAAGCACTTCTGCTTGGGACTGTGAGTCTCGTCCCAGGGTGATTTTTCTGGGTCACTTAAAGTATGTTGGCAGTCATTCTTTCACTGCCATGTGTCTGCTGCCATGGATTGAACTGGTGATACCTAAAGGAAGCCCATCGATGTGAGTCCAGAAACTCAGGTCCCCCTCTTAAGAACACATTGTCATTTCTGCATCCCTCTTTGAAGTTTTAGACCAATGGAAGAGATTAAATGTTTGTTCCCTCAGAAAGAGTTGAATTACACATCACCTTTATATTTACATTACAGGTTTAAATTTAGGTATTCTTGTTTGGCAGTTTGTGTATTAATGTCTATTCTTGGTCCCTCCATAGGGCAGGTATGCCCTTGTCTATTGTGGCAGTCACTGATATAGTGCCCTTGAGAGGATGCCAGCACCTGAACTCCACCAACTCCACAGAGCCATGAAAAGACAGTAATATCAAGATCAGATCAAATAGTTTATAAAGTATGTCTAACTTACCAAATACATTATTGTTATAAAAAGGTTTCAACTTTTTTGCTAAATCGTCTCCCTTGCACCTAGATGGAGGAAGTTCCATCCATGAAGGGAAGAGCAGGAGGGAGGGAAGAAGAGACTTCAGGGGTCCTGCAGGTTTCAGGATGGCACTTGCACAAAGAGAAGCAAAGTGCTTGTCTTCTGGTTTTGTGCAGGGCACAGATTCTTCTTTCCTACTTCCAAGATCAGCTGAGCTCAAGACACAGGTGTCCTGATTTTGGCCAGGACAGGGTTAAATTTCTGCAGTAGCTGGAAGAGGGCATGGCCAGGACCCTGATGGCATTTGATACCATCTCACATCATTGCCAGGGCAGGAGAGGAATCTTGGGCTGGGGTTTTTCTGTGTAAATAGTTTCTTTAGACATAGATGTATATAATCTTTTACCTTTTGTTATTAATATTGTTGCTGTTACCCTTGTTTTTCTTATCTCATTGCTGTTTCTAACAAATTGTTCTTATCTCAACCCACAGTCTTTGCCTTTTGAGCCTCTCATCGGAAGGGGGATGGCGTGCGGCCCTTTTAATGGGAGTACTAAATTGGAGAATACCATGCCTAAACCAGGACAACACATCCATGTCATCATGAAAGTGTGTCGTCCTGGTTCAGGCATGGTATTCTCCAATTTAGTACTCCCATTAAAAGGACCGCACGCCATCCCCCTTCCGATGAGAGGCTCAAAAGGCAAAGATCATGTCCTGGTACCCCTTTGTAAGAGGGTAAGACCCTTACATAAGAGGGGTACCTTCTATGCTTATAAAACTCAGGCTCTCCTATTCCTGTCGGGGGTATTCTTAGTCTGTAGACCTCTGTTTTCAGGGAAGGAGAAGCTAATGGACTTGCTGTCAGGATGCTGTTCTACATCCTCCATGCCTTTTTTAAGATATAACTGCAATCTATGCTGTGACTGATACCTAGAAAGATCAAGAGTGGCTTTCTTAATACTCTTTCTCCCCTGAGCACCAGGGTGATAATTTTCCTGTCCAAACTGGCCTCACTTCTGTTTTTATTAGGTAAACATTGCAGTTAAATACCAAAAAGAATGAAGAGTTAGATTTTTTTTCTTATCTCAAAAGTTTTATTCTTTTAACTTCATAAAATATTTGAAATGTTATGTTGCAGTAGTTATTAGTACATAAAAAAATCTTTACACAAGTATCTTGTTGTTCCAGATAAAATCAAGTGTTAAGACATTAAAATAAAAAAACAGATTCATCACAGAAAATTGGTAGAGAGTTTTGCCTTTTTGACAGTGATTCAGAGGGCTTCTTTTAGCCCTCTGCAAAAGTAATTTTTAATGCATTCAATAATCCTTTCTACAATACTTACAATCAGTTTTAAAACTGATAATTGCAAGAGTTTTGGAAGCCTAATGTAAATTGCTTGAAGGACAGAATTATAACATTAATCATACAAATCATACTAGGACTAAACAGTGTATATTACCACAAGCTAACAAATGATTACCTCATCTGACATAATTTATAGTGTTATGATCATTGTCACATCACATATCTTCCATCCACTGCCTCCTTCCCATTTGTTACAATTTATCATTTTATTCTCTAAGTTGGTATCCCACCTCATCAGTACTGACTTCCTTCTGGCTGCATGAGTGGATTCCTTGCACAGGGTGTCTTTACCTACAGACCATCTCCCTGCAAGTGTGCTGATCAGGCCACAAAGTTAGCCAGCCACATTTGAGCTCAGACTGTGCAGATGGGGAAGACATGAAAAAAAGACAGCTCCTTCCAAACTGAAGGTAAAGTCTTCATCTTGCCTTTTAGAAAATACCTACATTTGTTTTGCCAGAGAAAATGTGGGTTTGAGCCTGACTGATATCTGTGATTTTATATACTACTTGATTACCAATGTGCTCACGGGCCAGGTTTTGGCTCATGCCAGCTGGTATTTTCCCAAGTCATGGCCAGACATGGCACAAGGGCACTACTTGCTGGAGGCAGTATGGACAACATTACCCTTCTTTGAAGGGGTGAAAGAAAGGAGCATTTCCCATGCCACTTTTTTCTCAGGGTTTCCCACCTCCCTTTTGTTTGCTGGCATGGGTGTAGTTTGCATCCAGAAAAGTGCTGTCCCTCCACCCTGCCGTGTTCAACAAAGATAAAGGAAGAAGAAGAAGTAATTTTCTGCTAGGTTGAACAGGAGAGGAAAAAATTTGCTCCTTGTGACGTCAGACTTTTCTGGAGCAAAAATGTATTGAGGTCGTGCTTGAGGCCTTCTCCTGAGTGAAATATATCATTCTGGGTGTACACAAACCTCATGTTACATATATCTATCTTCTTGCTTTATGCAGGTTTGCATTATTTTTTGTTGTTTTTTCATTTTCATTTCATTTTCATGAAATAATTCTGTCCAATTAACCCCTTTGTGCAGCGTGAAAGTTGTAAGCCAGATATTTAGGTACAAAATGGGAAGTTCTGTAATTATTTTTCATATATTATACCCATGCAAAAATTTATGTTGTAAAACGACTACATTTACATTATATTTTGATTAAATGTTACTTTTAAAGGTATTTAAAAAGACATCCATACATACTTCCTCTTGGGATTACTAACTTTTATTATCTTAAGCATGTCATAGAGGAAATTTATAAAAAAAATCCAGTGTTTGACTTCTTTTTATTCCCTTTGTGATCCTGCTTCTGATAATCATTATTAAAGTACTGTTCAGCTTAATGGCTTTGCAGTAAAAAATAACAATGCCTTTGAGAGAAGAAGAGATTTATTGGAACCACAATACAAATTAAAAAACTATTGCCAAGTTTGGTGTTTTTCTAAAACCTTTGTCTATACCAGTAAATAAAATGGGCCAGACACTACTCTCTGTCCCTGAGGACAAATGATACAGCACAACCCGCATTTATACAGCTAAACTCTCTTCATTCTCGAAACAAGGGAACTTCATCCAAACTGCCTATTTGGAGCAATCCTTAGAGTGCACCACCCCCCAAATCATAGTCCAGGACTGTTTGTGGTGGTGTTAATTGGTTTACATCCAAAATTCTGCCAGGAACTAAGCTAACAGGGTGGATGCTTCTGTCCTTGCACAGACTCGGTTGCTTATTAGTAGAGTCATGGCCATATTTCTACAGAACGCTCGTCTCACAGCCTACAGCCAGTGATTGAGGGCTATGGTAACCATTCATGGCACTTGTTCAAGTTGCAGCTCAGTACCAGGACTTTTAACTCAGAACAAAAAAATGTTGGGTTTGAATACTGATATTCAAAATAAAACAATTCCTTGGTTTACAGAATGTCTTTGGACAAAGGAGTAAATTCATGTCATGTAACTGAAAGATGAGCTGCCCTCAAAAGATGGCTAAAAGCAATGGATAAAGAGAAATTAAAACCCACTGGGCTCTAATCTTGCTAAAGGAACACCTAAATATAGGAAAAATTTAATTTTATATTCTAAACGCTCTTAAGGTGCTCTGTGCAATCTAAGTCACGCTTTTAAATGCAGCTTGGCTTTCAGTGCACTTTAACCCTTAAACAGGAGACGAAACTGCTTGAAGTTCCTGCTGAGGCAAATGGCCCTTAGTGCACTTACTGAGAGCTAGCTGAGGTGTTTCTGCATTATGCTGAGCTGTGCAGCACACATGCACCCTGTGCAAGGCATA
The DNA here is from genome assembly GCA_013396875.1 of Vireo altiloquus. Lineage (NCBI taxonomy): Eukaryota > Metazoa > Chordata > Aves > Passeriformes > Vireonidae > Vireo > Vireo altiloquus. Next base: position 480,006 of record VZRF01028485.1, read on the forward strand.
AATCCTTCCCTGCTCACCCTTTACTTCAGGCAAGAAGCAACTTTGATGTTGTTAGTATTGGCATTCACTCTGTCTGGCAGGCTGAGCCATGGCACCCTGAAGCATCTAGGAATGAAGGTCAGACAGTGCCCTTTGTCTCTCAATGCTCAGGTGAGCAGGATGCCAGGTGTCACATCCGAGAAAACAAGTTAATTTATAGGGAAGATCATTTGCTGCAACTCAGGAAAGTGCTGGAGCACATGATCAATATTCAACATAATTGCAGCTGGCTATATGAAACAGAATTTCTGTGGTTTCTTGGGTTCTGAATGTGCAAAGGGTGAGAAAGATCTCTTGGGAAGGAGACATGAATGTACCAGGGCAACAGAAAGAGGACAATTATGCCAGCTTTTATTTTAAAACACTGAGCTATAAATGTGAACAAAAACAGAATGGAAAAGCAGTTCAAAACACTGGATGAGGCAGGCAGCCAAAATACTTGTCTGCGAAAGCAGCTTCCTTGGTACTCTTGGATGGCTTGTGTTTGTAGCTTGCTCTGCATGTTGGTTGACTTGAGCACGATTCGGTTCTGCAGCCAAAATCAGCCAATGCTTAATGGATATAGTACATTTTTTGCCATCTTCTGTTAAAAAATAATATAGCAGTTTAACACTGCAAATTCTCATTTTTGCGAATGAAGGGCAAAAGAGTCTGTCTCTACAGTATTTCTGATGGATATGGATTTTGTAGTTTTGCTGGAGTTTTCTCCCTAGAAAACTTGAATTTATGCTCTGGACTTTTTTATTAAAATTGGCTAAGGATCTATTTGGATGTTTTTCAGAGGGCTATTCCAGCAGAAAATCTTCAGAGTTGTTCCAGATCTGGACTGATTATGAAAAGAGTGACAGCTACAAAGCCTGCAGCTAGCAAAAACTGTTGACTTTGATGCTGGGATACAGCCCTGTTTGGTGCCTCTTACAGCTATTGCTAGGACTGCTGATGAGTTCCTGTTTCCTCAGTGATGAAGAAGTAATTTTAGCTAGAGCAATTAGCAAAATAGCTGGATATGGACTTTGATCTGAGGAGCAAAACAGAAAGGATATAGTCTCTGGTCACATGTTAAAAAGAAAGAAATTCCAACTGTATACATACCAGAAAGGGTCAGGATAATCACAGAGGCAGTACAGGCTCTGTCCTTTAAGGTTATTTAAACTTGATGGGGAAAAACTCTTCATTTAACTTTGAAGTTGTTCAAGCAGGACCTTGGACTTACAGAGATCCCTTCAAACCTAAATTATACTCAGGTTATTTTAATATCCTACAGAAACTTAGCAAAGCAAGGTGTATCATCTGTACCTTTCTAATCTGCTTTATTTATGGCAAATACTATCATCACTTCTTTTAGAAACATAAAAATCCTGGTATTAATATTTCAATATCTGTATAATTTCTAAAAGTCATCCAGATAGAGACATAGGTACATGAAAAAATCTTCAATTAGCATTGTACTGGTTCCAGAATCTATTTAATATTTTGTGTGGGAAGACCCACACAACCATGTTTTCTAAATTACATGTATTGCAAAGTAAATCACACCTAAAATGTTGGAAAATTATGCTGCACCTCAGAGAGTTCCAGTATTTTTTATGCCAGACACACTATGAATTTCTTTGTCAGCTTGAAGCTCTGAGGTTCAGGTTTCAGCAAACTCAAAATTCAAAGGAAGGTTAAGGAAAATTACAATATTTTCTCTGCTTCTTAGTCAAAACCATTAATGCCGCAGAGGTTTTCATGGCTACGGTGGTACAACAGCTACTGCATTGAAAAAAGAATTTACGAAATCAATGAAAAAATAAAGGAAGATAATATTAAAGAAAAAGCTTCTGCTTTAACAAAATTTCTATATAAATATTAAGATGAAAGAGAACCACACATACACAGGCAGAAAGAAGGCTGAGTTGGTACCCCAGCAAGGCACTTCTGAGCAGCTTCCCTTCATTTAAATGGGCTTCTTATCCTCTCAAAGTAGCATGGGGAAGTTCAAGTTTAAAGGTATCCCTGAAAGATGATGAAGATTTCTCACAGTGAAAAATTAAAACAGAAGCATGGTGACTAGTGCAGGCACTTATTCATCAGGTAAACGAGGGCACTTGAAAATCCCCTGGCTGTCACTAGCATGGCAAGAGCACTGGCCTCACATCACAGCATGACCCAGGCTTCTCAGGCAGAAAAGGTTTTGGTTGAGTTTTGCAAAGGAATCCAGTCCTTAATCATGAATGATCCTGACACTTTCTGTAAGCAAAAAATTATCTTTTCTGGTGCCATGTTAACATTTAAGCCACCTTTGAAATGTAAATAAATGAGTGAACGTCTCTGTATGTGAAAAAGGTGCAGGAAAAGTACATTCAAAGGAGAGAGTGGATGTAATGGGATTAAAGTATTTTAGGTTACTAGGCAAGTATATGTATATCATCTTTTATCATTACACAGTCACTATTTGTTGCAACCCAAAATGCAGTTCTAGGCTTCTATTATAACAACTTGGTGTGTAGCACTTGTAATTTGACTGTTTATTCCTGCTAAAAATCTGGCTGCTATTAATTTTAACATTAAGAATTTTGTAATAATTTTCTCTTATGATTGTTACATTTAACTGAAGACAAATATTCTTTCTTCTCTCCTTTCTATGGAGCAAGGTGAGCTTTCTATGTGTTTCTGTATGGTTCATGGCAAGATCAAAAGGCATTATCATCCATCATTTAGGTGCATTTCCTCAAAAGCTGCATGTGTATGGCTGTTGGTGGCTTATATTTATCCTTGAAAATTCCACCTTGTTAGTTTGGCCTGTCTGGCTCTACCTCCCTAGATTTCACCCTCACTTGACATTTCCACCCTTGTGGAAATTAGAGATGTTTACACTTCTAGAGAATATTAATATTATACTTTTAAACATAATCTTTATTCTTAGAAGATGCTACCATTTTTAACTAAGAACATTCAAAGAAATTATGTTTTTTGCTCACATGCTGTAGGGGATGATATAAACTGAGTGACACTCTGAACTGGCATTTTTTTCAGTGAGTCCTCCATTTTTATCAGTATCAAGCAGTTTCAGAAAGATTTGATGGTCTACCTCAGTTGCTTTAGTGTAAACAGAAAATAATTTTAAAAAATCATAATAAAATAATGGCATTTTGATTTTTCATCTGGAAATATCTTTATTTGTATTATTAACTGACTTCATTTAATTTTATTTTCATTTCATTTTGATTTTATTTTTTAAAGCTTGAGTACCAGTTTCTCACATTCAAGGTAACCATTGTGGTTCAAGTGAAGCACAATATTTTTAAGAATTTTGTTCTTTGAAAGTATTTTCAGCTATCTTATTTTAAAGTAATTGTTGTTAGTATTAAATTTACTTTTATTTTCCTTAACTGAATAAAAAGAAGTTGGCAGCACAGCTTTAATCTTAGCAGGATCTTTAGTAATGAGGGCAGCTGTTCACTAGATAAATGGCTTTCATTTATTCACTCATTTCATCTTGGACACCTAATGTGATTGACAAATGTGTCTATTCAGGTTTTTCACTCGTTCTGACATCCTAGTGCTGGCAGAACTTCATTGAATTACTTGAGAAAATCAAACTGTTGCCACAAATCAACAGGTGCAAACTTATGAATGTCTTTTGCACCAAGCACTGTGGAAATAATCTCAAGAGAATAACTATGTGAGAGGTGATGATGGATCTTTCTAATAGAGAGCCAGCAGTCAAACATACATAGTTTGCAATGAATCGCTGAAATCTGACTGTCTGCTCAAAGCTAGAGACAGGGCATGATAATTCTGCTGCAATGTCTCTGATACTCAGACTTGAATGGATCATTTAATTTACTCAGACTGAGCTGAGTAGGTGCCTTAGTTCTCAGGCTCTGAACACCTTACTGGTGCAGTACTTCAGGGTAGTTTGGTTAAATAGCCTGTTAGGCCTTCCTCTCTGACCACTGGTAATAGTCCTGATGATGTCCAAAACCTATGGACTGGTAATCTATGGAGTGAAATTACCTAAGTCTGGGTATTTAAATGTAAAATTCTAACCACAATAATTAAAGTTTTATTTTCACATCAATTTCTTCCTACAAAGTAGGCTCAACATATCAATCATGCTTTTTTTTTTTTTTTTTTTTTATCCAGGATCTTCAGGGACCCCTGTGCTCCCTATAGGATTATATTTCACAAGCCATCTGCCGAGAATCAAGGAAAACCTTTGTGCTTCCATCATTCTACCCTTCCTCTTGCAGGATAACACAGGCACAGTAACAGCTGAAAAATCCTGGGAAAAAACCTTCCTGTTTTCAGTTGCTCTTCAACTCTTTTAAGATCCAGACTTCTTCTGATACGTGACAATGCATTCACGGGCCACGTTCTAAAACAAAAATAGGTGCCTTGTCAAGCAGTGGAAGTGATACCTCCTTTTGACTTTTTTATAAGAGGTTTTACTCCTAGAGATTGTACTCCCCGACATAAAAGTATTAAGAATTGATTTGACAGGGCACACTAGGCTTATGAAAAATACAGAACTATCAGTAAAGGAGTTATTACTGAATGGTGTAAGTAATGACAGAATCTTTTTTGATTTTGTTATTACTAAAATCTTTTTTTCCATACTTGATGTAGAAATCATAGAATCATTGAGGTTGAAAAATGTCTCCAGATTTGAGTCCAACTGTTAGTCTAGCACTGCCAAGTCCACCACTAAATCATGTCCCTAAGTCACTAAAACATGTCCCTAAATGATCCATATTTCCCGCTCAGTGCTCTCCTACACTGTATTTCTGCTTCCCTTGATTTTCATGGGAAGTCTCTCGTCTGCTCACCAGACAGACCCGACAGCAGAGAATTTCTATCCTCATCACTATGGGAGCACGTAGACAAAGTCTATGAGCTTGAAAAACATAGCTGTTACAGATGGTGTTATCAGTGATAGGCAGTGCCAGAGATGATAAAAGCATTTAAACCAGTAGAGAGGATGAAAGGTGGCAGTCTGTGTTTATATAGTGGCATTAGTTTCTTAGGAAGTAGATGAAGCAGGAAAGAAGAAATGAGAGGCATTAATCAGAGAACCAGAGCAGCCACCACACCTTGCTGAGGATAAGATTAAGCCCTTCGTCTGTGCCTGTTGAGGACACACATACACAGTGTGGTGTACATGGCTGTCTGTGGGAAAACTTCCCAACAAGGTCTGAAAGTTTTTTGTCGATTTCTGGAATTAGAAAAATAAGTTGTTTTGAGTAGCAGGGAGCCACCTGTATTGAGTGGCTACGATGCAGCAAAGCCTGGAAACAGAAGGTAAATGCAGCCATGGAAGGAGTCCATATACTGTTGTGGAAATTCACATCAGGTGTCTGTATAATTACTTGCTTGAATTAAGTCTAGTGAGTTGTATTTCTCACAAAATCAAGCCAAAAGGTAAATGAACAAAGCAAAAGATGTCCTTAAAAATTATTGGTATCAATGTTAAGGTTTTGGGAAGTGTGTATACATCTTGAGTAAACAGTATAAAAAGGACTGTCTCTAGGATAAGAAGTTAATACCATGCATATTAAGCATTTTCTCCTTATTCATCTTGCTATCAAAGCTATTATTCAATTTTAAACCATAATGTTTAAGTAATTACTTATTCTAATTACTTTAGGCAATGAAATATATTTATACCTTTTTAACAGCAATATCTAAATTTACATATTTTCATTAATTTAAAAAAATTGAATAATTCAGAAGCACAGTAAGAGATGAGTTACACTAAAAGACATTTTTGTCTGTGAAGAACAGTTTACCCATTTTTCCCATATATAGTACTGGGCACCAGCCCAAGAGCTTTGGTGTCTGCACTATGGAAACCAAAGGGCTGCAACATCTTTTAGTTGGCTCCTTTGCTGTGGATCTGTTAATAAAACAACTTCTGCTGTTTCCAGATTACCCCAGCTATGACCGATCGAGGCCTGGTGCAAATTAGAAAAGCCTCAAGGCTGCTTTAAATTATGAATGTCATATGGTCGCCAAAGAAACCTATTACATATGTTAATGCCTCATTTGCAAGGAGACAGAGCTCTGTGAAGCTGTGGATGGTCTCCTCCATCTTTGTCTTTGCTGAACGCAGGGATGGCAGATTCAGATCTAGGCCAGGCAACAGAATCCAGATTCTGAATATCATACTCTTTGAGATGGGTTTTGTTGCACTTACCACGTTGAAAATACACAGCAACTTGCATTATTGAGGTGCTAGAGCAAATTCAAAGAAGGACAAGGAAGGTGGGTGAAGGGTCTGGAGCACAAATCTGGTGGGGATTGGCTGAGGGAGCTGGGGTTGCTTCGGCTGGAGAAGAGGAGGCTCAGGAGAGACCTTATCACTCTCTATAACTGCCTGAACTAATTGTGGGGATTAGCCTCCTCCCAAGTAACAAACTATAAGACACGATGAAATGGCCTCAAGTTGGACAAGGGGAGGTTTAGATTGGATATTAGGAAAACTTTGTTCGCTGAAAATGTTGTAAAGCACTGGAACAGGCTGCTCATGGAAGTGATAGGATCAGCATTCCCGAGGATATTTAAAAGTCATGCAGATGTGGCACTTAGCACCTTGGTTTAGTGGTGGACTTGGCAGTGCCAGGTTAATCGTTGGACTTAATAATCTTACAGGACTTTAGGAAGAAAAAGTCAAATTAGAGAAAACAAGACTCTTTGGACCTGATATACGTGATAAAATAATCATATGACAGGTTTGGCCACTTGTGGAAAGTTTAGGGATTCATAAATAATCTCTGAGTGACAGAATGCCCTGGTATGGAGCATGGTGAGCAGCTCTCTGCAGAATTGTTACCTTCATTAACTACCACACACTTGTGCTGAGCACTGTACTGGAGTTAATTCAGGGACTTCTACCCCACTCTCCTCTGCATACTGTAAACTACTGCTCAGAGTCTAAAGCAGCAGTTAAGCACTGTTTAGATAAAAGGAATGACAGGATTCAGCCCCATAAATGCACACATTCTGTTGCATAGAATATGTTATCCTCAAATCTGTTATCTCTACATTTTATCTGTAAATCATACTCCATTTCAAGAAAATGAATATTCCACGTGTTTGACATGATAGTTCCATAGGAAAGAATGAGAGTACTAGGAACACACAGCAGGATCTGTTATAACCAATGAGAGACATAAATCAATGCAGATTTATGCCATCTGCATTTTATATCAGCCTATAAAATTTTATTAAATGAAAATTGAAGAAAATTGGAAACACAAAGGTACAGGTTCTTATTAAACTATTCTATTGATAGTCTTTCACAGTGTCATTTTTCTTGATTTCTCATTTGTATAGTTTTAAATAACCAGGAGAGATCATTATCCCAAAGTTAGTGCAGATTTACCCATGTATTTTTGGAACTAGGAGTTAAATAACATTGAAGTTCATCTAGAATTACAAGGATCAAACTTAAATACTCTGATTCAGCAAAGACTATTTTTTTCCTAATAAACTCAAGATAGAGTACTTTATATGCTAAGATTGCCACCTAGTCAGTCCAGCTTCTTGCTCCAGCAAGGAAAGAGTTTCTGTTAAAAGATCAACAGTGAGACGCTGTGTATCAGAAAAGAAATGTGGTAGTTGATAGAGCTTTATCACTCTAGGGCTGGTATTACATAAACTTACGAAGTTCCTTGATTGCTGCAGTTACATGCAAGCTGCCAAAAGTGTTTTGACTGGGTTGTTTAACTCGTAGAGATTTCTTGGCAAGGACACAGTATTGTAGATAAATGTTCTGAAGCTTTCATTGTGTCACTTGTCTGTTGGTCAACATTAAGTAGTACAGGAGAAAGATGGGAAGAGTAGAAATTATTCTTCCACGTTCTAGACACTGAACAACTTCTGGAACCCCAAAAAGCAGATACATAGGGCAAGAGGGGCACATCATGTTATCCTTTCAACTGTAGTTCAAATCTAGTAAATAGACAAAATGGATTATGTTCGGATTTAATGGAAAAGTAGCTTACAGACAAAGAAAGAAGATACAGTGATCTTCTCCTCCACCCCAACCAGTGGAATACCTAAACAAGAAAATCAAATTTAGTCCAGAAATTCCTCAAGCCAACAGTTTCAAGATCTCAAGTGAAGAGCTTGGGCAGTCTCCATTTCAGGAGAAAAATAATTTGTATAACATAAAGAGAATAACAATTTGTCAGATTTCTTTAAAATCACATCTGTTCATCATGCATTATGTTTGATGACAGAAAGAGCAAACTCTGAAGCACTGTATGATAAAACAGAGGAAGTATGGCTTGCAGTTTTCGTACCCTTCCATATTGAAGAGCACAGGGCTGAGGATGGAGCCCTGCAGAATCCCATTTAGTGACAGGTCACCAGTGTGATGTCACTCCATTGACTGCAACCCTTTGTGTCCAGCCTGTGAGCTCATCACATGATGTCTTTATCCAGCTGCTTGTAGGGCATTTAATCCTGAAGGATACAGTGAGAGAAAATATCAAAAGCTTTACTGCACTAGTAATTAACAGAACTGACTTGTTGATTGTCATCACATTCTCCTGTAGGCCTTATGAACCTGTGATGGCTAGCAATTAAAATATTTTCATGTGGCAGCTTATATTACAACATTATTTGTTTCCTGTTACTAAAACTGTGATAGTATTGTCACATGATTATGCCATAATAAAAGGTTGCAATGATTCTATTATTACTAGAATCATAGAATCATAGATTGGAAGGGACCTTAAAGATCATCCAACCCAACCGCCTCGCCATGGGCAGGGACACCTTTCACTAGACCAGGTTGCTCAGAGCCCCATCCAAGCTGGCCTTGAACATTCCCAGGGATGGGCTGTCTGCACTTCTCTGGGCAACCTGTTCCAGTGCCTCACCACTCTGACAGTAAAGAATTTCTTCCTAGTAGCTAATCTAAGCCTACTGTTTGAAGTAGGTTTAACGGCTGCTGTTTGAAGCCATTCCTCCTTGTCCTATCACTATGTGTCCTTGTAAGTATTTTCTCTCCATCTTTCTTGCAGACTGCCTACCAGGTACTGGAAATCTGCAATTAAATCACCTCAAAGCCTTTTCTTTTCCAGGCTGAACATTCCAAAATCGCTCAGTTTTTCCTCCAAGGAGAGGTGCTCCATCTCTCTAATTACCATGATGGACTCACTCCAACAGGTTGATGTCCTTCCTGTCCTAAGGACCCCTTTAAAATTCTTATTTTCTAAATTACAAACATAATAGTCTCAAGCTATTTGTATTATTTGATGCAAGACCTGATGCAAGATTCTTAAGAACTTGTGGATGCCTGGAAAAATTATCATTTTTCATCCTGTCACTCAGTGTAGTGGGGCACTTAGAGAAGTTTATTAGTATGGGTAAGATTTTTTTTCTGCATTTTTCATACAGGTTTGCAATTCTCCATGGCTTGCTCATCTGTATAATGAGATATTAAAAAATAAGGAAATGGTAGGGGAAAACTTAAATTTGAAATAAACATGGATTCTTAATTGACTTATTCTTTCTTTGCATGTTTTGTTGGGTTTTTTCAGTTCTGTGGTTTCTCTTTGAGATCACAGTTTGGGTGCTTATTTTCCCAGCTGGTTCCAGAGAGAGGAGAAATCTTGGCATTTCTGGTTAGTTGTACATTTAAAGGGTGTGTCTAGCAGAGAACCAAAACCATTGACATAACTGCAACATAAAGCTCCTCCCTATAACTCTTACTGAGTGCCAATACTTCTGTTTTCAAAGCTTTATAGCACATTTTGAAATGAACACTTAAACTTCAGTTCATTTAAACATGGAATTTTAATCCTCTGTTTTCAGACAGAGGTGTGCCGTTTTTCTAAGCCACTGACTACTTGTACTAAGAGGTGTTCCAAGTCACACATAAATTGGTATGTTACCTACATGCTGTTGTCTCAGTAGGGTTAGAGCTCAGCAGCTCGTGAACGCGGCACCAGGGGTTGAGATGCTCATCCTTTGGCTTAGAGCTGATTATCAGACACGTGGTTGTCAAGCAGGCTGACTTCCAGGACAGACCACAGAGGTCATACACCAAATTTTTTAGGGAATAAAGAAGACAGACCACTCTGGTACAGAGTAGTCAGATCTTCCCTCCCCTCTTTGAAAACCTGGGATCCCAGTGTCCCTAACTATCTTACTAACTGGGGCAGAAAAACACAAAATACCTTAGCTGCATTTTTCCCTCAAAAAGAGCGATTTTTTCTCTCAACACATATGATAATTGTCCTTCACTAAAGATTCTGTAAGCCGTAAAGGCAATCAGCTGTCCTTATTTTCAGGTCTCCTTGAATCTGTCATGACTTTTACAATTCCAGAGTTCCTTGGTTTTCAAGATGATCTCTCAAATCATACCTCTATTTGATGAACATGCTCAAAAAATAAAGGCAAACATGCAGACATGTTCCAAGCTTTCACTCCAGTTTTCTCCTGGAGCTAAGAGGATATTCTTGCTCAGTCAGGTAATAGGTGCAAGTTAGCTGAAGCCTTATAGCAAGTACAGGGTTAATCGTCCTTACTCAGTGTAAGCCAAGCCTTGGCATTGTAAAAGGGACTGTGTGAGGGAAGGGAAGTTACTCCTCTGCAGTGCAGGAAGAACATAGAAAAGGAAGATTAAAGAGCAGGGCCTATCACAGCACATAGAGAACAGGGCAGGGAAAGGAGGAAGCAGGTTTTAGATTTCAATTGAAGTGCAGGATAATTCAGTGATCTGTGAGAACGTTTTCGCACTTTTCATGAGTCTGAGAATTTTTGCAGTTTGTGTTTGCTACTTTTACATCTTATTGGCATGCATGGTGATCTCTGAGTAGAGAACATTCATCTTTCAGGACAAACATTTTATGATAGGTTTTAATGTGAGGGAACACTTGCTTACATATTGCTTGTACAGTCTATACAGTTTGAGTGGTTTCTGGAGCAATTAAGGTGAATGATCTATACATGTAGAAAATCCAGAAAAAAAATCAAACATTTTAATACCCAGGAAAAATTTTCATATACGGCGCCATGGTCCTACCATCAAAATACTTGAACCCCTGCGTTGCAGAGGATCCAGAAAAGCCTCCTGCAAAGGTTTTGTATCTGCAATGAAAGATATGTGTGTGTTTGCATGTGTTTGTATGTTTATGTGTGTGTGTATAACTCAGGTTCTCAGTACTAGAATTATTCCCATCTTAATATCTGGCCACTGACTACTGTATTTGTCTCTCATTTTAAGTAGTTGTCATACTTCTCTTTAGTTCCATCCTTTGTACTTCCTGGGAGAATGAAGTTCTAACCCTTGAGCAGCAAAAGAGCAGCATACCATGGTGCTTGCACCAGCAAGAAATTTTCCCCAAGACCACACAAGTTTAATGGAAATAACTTAAAAGTCGAGTCAATTTTTAAGAGCAAACATCAAGGCTGCAAAGCAGTTCTCAGAGTATTCATGGACAACTGACAGTGTAAGTGAAATTCAAATGGCCTTAGTTGGAAGAATTTAGCAAATCTTTGCTGTTCACCTCCAACACATAATATTTTGAGACATACATGTTTTTGCTTTTACAATATATTTTTTAAAGATAGTCATAATGGGTATCCAGACTATAAAGGACCCATTTTACACAGGAATCAGTATTGAGAGCTCCCTGATTATAAAGTAACTTCAGCATGCAAATCTTCAGCAGTTTATAATTTATGTGACTTCAAAGAGCAATCCAATTTGTTTATGTAAAAAATTATCTCCAGATTGTGGAAAAGGCTTCAGCTGTCCTCCTTTATTACTTTTTTTTTAAGACTGATAAGCACCTTGTTCTGATATTTGAAAGTAATTTCTTTGTAGGCAATGGATAAAATAACCAACCAAGTACAAATACACCAAGAAACTAGTCCATCAAAATACTATATTTTAATACGGATAAAATCAGAGCCTTTTCAGAAGATACAGAATGTTGCTTTATTTGTGGAGTTTTTTTAACATATTTTCCCTTCTGGTTTCAAATGAAAACTTATAATATATTAAAAGTGCATGCAATCACTATCTTTCCAACAAATTTACTGAATCATTTACATTATTTCTGCTCGACTGGAAAATTAATGTTCAGACTAAACTGGTATGAAACTGGTGTAAAGCCATAAACATAGAGTTTGCAGCAGCATTTTCTTATTTTAATATTAATGAGAGCAGAATTTTGTCATACATGATTATTTGTGACTTATTTGTTTCAAGATGATAAGCATATGTTTTTCTCTGAGAGCAAGAGCGATCTAAGGATTAGGAAATAGAAAATTCTGCAAGGAATTACTGAGATACTTTCGCTCTGCTCTCAACTTTCTTGATCCCTCATCTTGAGGAATGAAGGGGAATCCATCAACTTTCCTGTTACCAAAAAATCCTTTATACCTTTTTTCTCTTTTTTGTTAGCTAAGACTAGTCTAGGCAGCTATAAGTGCTGCAAATTATTATTTTCTTAAGCTTGGGGTTTTTTTAAGGAAAAGCAAATTCGACTTCAGTTTGAAAACCAATGCAGCAAGGGTGTAATGAGAGGGCAAATACAGGGGTCACACAGGAGCTACTTGAAATGCAATCTTTTTTATTTAAACTGTGAATTTGCTCCGTAATTTAAAAACTTGTAAATTTGCCAGTCACCAACCTGTATTCTTAATATTTGTGTTACATGAATGTTCTTTAGGATATGCAAATATTTCCCTTCAGAAGTATGGTAATTTCTACATGCTGCTTCTAAAATGTTCAGGCTCTTGCTAGGAATTGATGATGGTGTCATGTTGTACCACATCACACCTCTGCCTGCTTGGATGTGACCTCAAGTAACACCCTGGACTCTGTGTGCATCACAGCTGTGTTAACTCAGTGTGACCAGGGCTGAATATTGAAACTTGTTTTGACAAGTACTTGTCCAGTGAACAACCATTTTTAGGTAAAAAAGGAATGGCATGAAGAACCGCATTTCAGAGAAGTTTTGATGTTCATTTGGATGGGGCCACATGGGAAGGGAGGACATGAATTGTGCAAGGCAGGCACAGCCTTTGAGTGTCATAATATAAGGAGAGCAGAGAAAGGTTGAGGCAGATACCTTTCTGAGATTGCACCAATCTTGTGCCTCTCAACCAACCTCCTGCTTTCTCAGTGCCTCCATTCAGTGCTAGGTGTATCAAGAACATGATAAATTTTGACACTACTGTGTCAAAATCCTCCCAAAATACACTCTGGGGTTCTTCCGTAAAACAAATTGTTCCACAAGCAGCAGAACTTCAGGAATTTTGCTGCCTGACTCCTTTCCACATGGCTACTCTTGTCTTGGACCTCATTGCTTTTCCTTCAGTGATCACTCTAATTTGTCTGTCTCTCCTTCCTCTGTACAGTATCTACTTTCAGGGACTAAGTAGGAATTTAATACCCCTGAATTTTTCCTTTCCTATTACAGTTGAAATTGACTAAAAGTTCTGAAGCAGGGGACAAACTAAGAGATTGACTTGAAGAGGTGTAATCCCATATGCTTTTTTTCTAAGAACATGTTAAAATCAGCTTCTTAATTTGGTTCAAAACAAGCTTTTCAGGTAATTTTAAGTTAAGGTGGTGAGAACATTCCTGAAAGTGTGACTGTAAATAAAACTGAGGTTCAAATACAGCAGAAATTAGGTCAATATCATAGTTATTCCTGGTGATTTAAAATTTCAAGTACCTTTGATTCAGCCTTTACCATCAGCAACAAAAAAATTGTATCTTTTATTACAAAACATTAAAATGAATTATTTCTTCCATTATTGAATATATCATTAAGAGTTTACCGCAAAGCAAGAGATAAACAGTATTTCCAAAGAGGATGATAAAATGCAGTGTAACATTGAAAAGTCCTTCCAAGCACAGACAGCTTTCACTCTGAAGTAATTAAAAAGATTAATATATGGTATTGAAATTGTCACTAGTGCTTCATTTAATTGCCGATGTATGAGGTTCATTATGAGTGAACGCTTTTAAGGTAAAATGAAGAAATTTGCACAGGAAACTTAGTTCTTATGAAGACTACTTCCAAAACCGTCTCTCGAAATGGTGGAGAAGAGGCTGGTGAATAATAAGAAAAGAGAAAATGACATTTGACAACACTGGTTGGTTTAAGTTTAAATTGTGGACAGTCAGAGAAGAAAGCAGAAAGGGGAATTGGGATGTGGATTTCGTTGACCGGAGTATGCCAGAGTGTCTTCATCCAAGTTATGGTTTCTTCAAATGAATAGAATACTTTTGCCAAATTTGAGGGTTAATTTCAAGGCAATACAGTTTTCATATTTAGCATTTTGGGTCTGACTCTGGTCAGTTTTATATTTTTTGAAGTTGCAACTCATTCTATTGAAGACTTTGGATTTTGTGTGTCATGGATGCAGTATTTCCTGCATTCATAGGGTGGGGATAAATGCTGGAAGGGAAAAGGCTCCTTAGCTCTGCCAAGGTGAGTGTGAATGTTTGGTTATGCATTGTCACCACAAAAATTTATTGACAATAAAATCACAGAATCATTTAGGTTGGCAAAGATCTTGATGATCATTGAGTCCAACCATAAACCAATGCAAAAGCATAATTTCATGTACTTGTGAAAACTCTTAGCCACTGGATTGAGATCTGCTGTGGGAATACTTTATTTTTGCCCCTGCCTTTGTAACTTTCAACTGGTAAAATTTATCCTGCCCAAAAGGTATAGACAAGAAATTTTTCAAAGTGTGTAAACCACGGAGGTGAGTCAGGATGAAATGGGTGAATGGAGGCCCTCCATCACAGCTGAGAAAGTAGGCAGTGTGTGCACTGGTGGGAGGGCACAGGATGCAAATCCTGTGGCTCCGCGCTCAACGCAGTTTGAAGAGAGGCTGTGGCTGCTTTCTGAGGACTGTGACACCCCTCCACTTAAACAGAAAATCCAATTTGCTGTTACTGTGTTTGTGCCTGTGAGAAAGTTGGACTCCCACCTCACTCCATCTGCTTACAGGCACAAGCACAGCTACAGGGAATTCAGATTTTCATTTAAATGAATACTGGTGGGAGCTCGAGGTATTCACTTCGCTCTGGTGAAAGCCTGGAAGCTATTAAAGAAAAAACGGAGAAAAGTAAAAGACAGGGTCTGTCTAATTTGGATTGCTCTTCAAGGAAACGGGAGCTACAAGTAGATTAAAACTGTGGTGGTAGGGTAGGAGCAGATGTTCACTCTTGAGGGCAGTGATGGAACAATAATTATAACATATGTTGATGTCCTGTAGACAACAGAAGACTTGTACCAGTAACTGTAACTTGATAGATCCAGACAAATATGTCAGTGCTGCTCATCTGCACGTTCTAATGCACTGGGAACAAAAGAGAAAAACAGAGACATCTCTCTCATATACATGCAAAAACTCTTAAAAACAATTACTTATTTCAAGAAAGGAAAGACTTATAATTAATTTTTTGTTGAAACGAAGAGGAGAAATCTGATAATTAGTGCTGGATAGAGGGCAAAAGGGGAGGCTTTTGTGAAGGTTTTACCTTTCAGTTACCTGGGCAGGAGGGAACTGGATGAATCAGAAAAGAGGCTAATTTGCATTCCAGATATATTAAGACAAGTGTTGCCTGTAAGTAAAAAGCCTAGAACTAAAGAGCTGGAGAAAAAAAAAATTCTAAAGCAAGAAGATAGAGTCTGGAGAAGGAAATCTACACTGGTTAGCATGTAAAACCACCTTTAAGATACAAGCCAGACTTAACATAAATAGCAGCAGTTTCTAGGCTTCTGCTGATAAGTCCCACTTCTGGTTATGATCCTCACTTGGCTGAATTTGACCCTTATTTTCAGAACTACTCATAGAGTAATGCTTGATGTGCCTGATGCAAATCATCAAGTATGTGGAAGTGTTTCAGTCTGCAGTTTGTCATGCTTGTTCTAAGATTTCAGCAGATGTTATTTATTTATTTAATCAAGAGCAGATTTTATCTAACTTTGGTGGGAAGTTTCCAAGTATGCATACATACACTCTCTATAAAGGAGCACTGCTTTCGCTGGGGGACTTGAGAAAACTGATCCTGCTGAAAGCAGTCATCTTGTTTAGCAAAAAGGTAATTTAGAAAGTTTGATAGAAAAGGTAGTAAGCAAGAAGCATTGCCCCTGGCAAATTTATTTAGAATTCCACCATTTATCTCAATGGAACTGAGATTCTGTCTGTTCCCTTAAAAATCATCTTTACCAAAGAGCAGGTACTGCAAAGATTTCAAAAGGCTAGAAAGTATTACTTTGATTTTCTTAATACACATTGTTAGAAATCTTTCATTTTCTGGAGTTTTTTTGTATCTTTTTGCATTTTAATTAATGTGGGCCACTGTGGCAGAGCTCAGGATTTGTCTTGGGTGTGAAAGAGAATAATGAAAGTGAGACATCCAACTTTATATTGCAGGAAAATAATACTTTCCCTACACTCTCCATGCCAGTTGGCCTGCAACTCTGGCATTAAACAGTTCAGCAGTGAATAATGAGAGAGATTGGGATGAATTGAGTTTGAATCAAAACACTATGAGGAATACTGCAGGATGACAGATAATTTTTAAAAGATCTATTTGCTTTGCTTTATAAACATATTATTCCATGTGCACATGGAACTTATAAAGGGACAGCAAATGATAATATATTTTTCTTTAATTAGAAAGTATCAAGATCCAGTTTATTCTAATACAATGAATAAAAAAGAAGGAAATTAATCAAAAACATTGAAAAAAAACCCCACTCTATATTTTCACTACCGTGCTAGAAACATTATGAAAGTGTTTAAATCTATTCCTGCCTCTTACTCTTCATTTGGGTTCATGTTATAAAAGACAACTGGGATAGCTGAATTACTTCAAGGTTGGTAAACACCCATGGTTTGTTTCACTATAGCGAAGACTTGATGGTTTGAACTCCTAAGTTAATTTCCTTCTACTGATTCCCCCACTGCCTTCTCCCTCTTGCTGTTCTTTGTAACTCTACAGAGCATATTTTCAGAACATGCTCTGCATCCCTCTCCAAAAATGGCACTGACACTCTCCTCACCAAAGGCCAGGAAAAAAGTGCCAGCCAACTGAGCAACAGCAGTTGCATCTTGCAAGTAACATCACTTATATCGGGCACAGAGACAAATAGTGATAAAAAGATGGCCGATACCTGAGGTTCCTGTGGTTTTTGTGGAATTAAGTGTTCTGGGGCTTTGTGGACAGGTAAGAAGCTCATGGCTATTAACTAGAAAACCATAATTTATACTGGCGTGGAGAAAAAATAAATGTTAAGTACCCCACTCTTTGGCTAAGCATTGAAGAATAACAGTTCAAGGCCACTGAACTCTGATTACTGCAAGACCTGATCTGTTGTGCCAAGAAGTTAGCAGCACAATGATTTTATCTACCTGTTGGAAGAGAGAAGTGTTTCACTACGTCTTGGATTTGGATTTTGCCTACAACAGTACATATGTTACTCTAGGTCTTCATTTGATATAAAGCCATGTGTAATCAACCCCTGAATCAATCTCCATCCCAGAAAATAATAAAGGTTTGTTTGGGTTTTAGGGTTTTTTTGAGAAAGCATCAGAAAAATCTCCAGTCAGCATTAGTCTGACTGGATGTACCTGCACTAGCTCAGCTCCAACCAGATAAACACTGCCAAGTAAACTCTGCTGGCTCTGCAGCTTCTGGCAGCTCTTCAGAGAAGCCACCCCTGTAGCCACCCCACTAGCAGAACCTTGCCTTATTTTAGTGTGATCAGCAATGATACTGCACTGTGTTTGACTGCCCACTTTATTCTGGGGACAAAGACCTTTGTGTAAAAGTAACTTGGATCAGGTAGGTTTCATCCTGTCTGGTTTTCAGGACCAGAGAGGAGCACAGGTCTCAAGGCAGTACACCTTGGCTTATGTAGGGTTGTGCTTTAAGGAGAAACACTTGGGAACTTGGTGGTCACCCTATGGCCTGGATAATCTGCATTGATAATATCACTGCAGGTAAACTACTGAGGACTACAGTGTCATTAAATTCAGGAAAATATGGTGTCTGAATATGTTCACAAATAAGGGGTTTCTGCCCATTTTGTAAATCTGGAACAAAACCATTCTTTGCTTCACCCACCTGCACCCATCATTTAGCATTTTCTGGTAATTTAAGTTCCTTTCCAGGGCTCTCCTGGTCATTTAGGCATGTGTATGGTCTGAGTGAAGCAGGGTTGGGCTCAGTGCCACGGCTCTGGCCACAGCCACCTTGAGCTGCCTGGGAACAAAGTGAGGCAGTGACCACTTTGCTTTGGGTCTGAGAAGGGTTTAACTGCATGGAGTGAGCTGGGACATTCCATCTGGCTTAGGAGGCAGAGAACAAAACACTAGCACACTAGCACAAACAGATCTCTAGATACTCCATTTTGCTGCTTAATTCCAAATTGGGTTAACACAATGTGCAGAAAAAAGTATTTTTTTCTAGACTTCTTTGTTCTTTTTAAGCATGAGAAGTGCACAGATCTGTAGAAAACAATGAGCGCATTTACAGACATTTCTTTATCGCAGTTTCCTCTCAGCACTCCAGGAGTTTTGGCCAAAGACAGCATCCTTTCATGATTCCCTGACTCCTCTTTCCTATAAATGTTTTCCTTTCCATTGAATCATGTCTTTCACTCCCTCCCTTTGTTGTAGATTACTTTACTTTGATTTTGGCTGGTCCTGCATTTACAAGAGATTATTTTGCTATGAAAATATACATTAAGCTTCCTGTCTCCCTTTTAAAATTTTGTGACCTGCTCTTTGCCTCTCTCAAAATTATACTTGTGATTATTTGTTTCTTCAGCCTTTGGGGATTTTCTGCTCTCAACTTTTTCAGCAAAAATTTTGAATTACTCGTTCTCCTAACCCGGTTCAAGAGAGTCTTATCAAAATTAGATGTCAGCAATCTAAATATTACCCTGTTCTTCAAGATCTCTAATACAGCAATGACTGTAACTGACTGGTTCCATTGTGAAGTAAGTTCATACCCAAGACCAGAAGTAACGCTTTGTGTTACTTCCTGTAAAAAGCAAACAATGTCTTTTTTTATATTTGATATAGTTACGATATCCCCAAATAATCAGTTTATTCACCGTTGGTGAAAAATGAGACCTGACGTTATAGGATGAAATGATAAGCTTTTTCAAGGGAAAGAGACTGAATATTTATAAAAAACTTCAGAATAGTTTAAAATGTTTTCAGAGCTCTCCAAGTCTCCATAAAGATCTGATCACTGCAGTCACTGAAGCCTAGAGAGAAATTCAGGTGGGCTAGTATTGTAGGGTGAGTTGAATTCCCCTTTCCTCTCCATTGATTATATTGACTATATTTGCCTTGTCTACAGCTGCTTGCAACTCATATAGAAAACCATGTTAGGAACAGGTAAGTTTAAGGATCTGGGTTACTCACCTATGCTAAACTGTCTGGTACATTTTGAGATCGCATGGGCTGCTCCAAGAGACGTGAAACTTATGTCTTGTGTCATACCTGTCAGCTCTCCCTCAGAAATACACTATAGCAGGTCAAATGGATAGCGACTCCTATCTTGAGGCCACGTAAATATGAACAGTCCCGCACTGGAATCTGGAAAAAAATTTCGCCACTTCCTCTGATTAGTCAAGCACTTAATTCTGATGAAATGAAGGGTAAAAAATTCACATCTACTTCCTGTTTCTGCTTGTTCTAGAGCTAGTACAGATTTCTGATTTATTGAAGCCATGCCTGGATAACTAATTAATATTTGATAAATTTTTCAAGATCTTCCCAGGAAAGAAGCAAAGTAAGGTTGATACGGCTGATTGAGAGGAGCAAGGTCTGTTGTTTTCCTACCCTCCCGGCTTTTCCAGTCATGACACCATCTCATTCAGATTCTCTCACCTTTTTGGCTAAATGTGTATAAAGTAAAGATAATGAGTCAATTCTGCCCTCCCATTGACCTGCCTGGCTCTCCAGGTCCAGTAGTATCACATTTTTGCCATTCAAGAGAGGAAAGATAAAAGCCATCTGGTGCTTTGTTACCTGAGGACTGATCATCTGAGAAGCCCCTTAAGTGGGATAACATGGAAGTGGGGACCAATATAAGTGTAAGGTAGAGCAGAATGTGGCATTTTACTTAGAAGAAAAGGCATCAAGGTAGTGTAGGATCAGCTTTAATTTTTATTTCTATTAATTTCTTACATTTGTAACTGTCTCCTTATGGTGAGAGTTTGGGTTTAGTTATTTGTGCAGTTGAAAGAAATGTCTTTGATTTATGAGTAGAAAATCTTATAATTATGTAATACTGTGCTAAGTATGTAACAAGTAGTTTAGCTCCTGGAAGGTGTCAGGACAACTGGGAAGAGGGAATACAATGTTCAGAGATTCATCATAATCTTTCAATCCAATCATTCCCGCACTTGCTTTTGCTTTCGTTCAATTTTTTTCATCAAATTGGAAATTGTCAGGAGAGCAATTAA
The DNA here is from genome assembly GCA_013396875.1 of Vireo altiloquus. NCBI lineage: Eukaryota > Metazoa > Chordata > Aves > Passeriformes > Vireonidae > Vireo > Vireo altiloquus. The sequence goes on from VZRF01028485.1 coordinate 500,510, forward strand.
TGTTGTGCTTTTAAATCTTTATGTATGACGAAAGGAAATCACTCATCTGTATTGCCAGCCCTGGGGGAAGGGAGAGGAAAATCCAGAGAGAATCTAAATTCTCTTAAACTGTTACAGGAAAGACTATTGGCTCAATTAGTGTGACTGGAGTGAATGTGCAGCAGGCCCTCCTGGCGAAGTGCCGCTCTCAGTGTGGGGCTGGGCTGCTCTTGGAAAACAGGACTCAACCTGCCTGCTGTGCCAGTATGGAATTACTTTCCCAGCACAGAATACCAGCTCTCTAATTGGATATGTTGTGCTCTTTTCATCTTTCTCTTTACTCCTATCACCACTTCTTTGACAGGAAAGGTCCCTGCTCCGGTCACTATTGCTTTCCTACTGGTGCCGTTCTGCATTTAACATTTCTTTAACACGGTCAGATTTCTACTTGCAAAACACTACTTATATAATATGTACCATTGCATCCAGTATAGTGTTTGGAAGCAATTACTGTTTCTTAACAGGTGCACTGTAACTGTGCATGGAATACCTGGTCTGGCTCTCAGCGTTGTGCTGCAGCTCATTTATCACTTCATCTGCCTGAAGTTTCAGTCATTCCACTTACACACCACTCTCATACATTCTGAGCAATGCCCTTGCTTTCACCTACATGTGTCTATGAAGTCAGTAGTAGAGCTGATAGGAATAAGCCATTGAAATACTTTTTTCTCTGGAAACTGCTGATTTAAATAAATGATTTTGTTTCATAAAAATCACGTTAGTGCCATCAATACTTGTAAAAACTTTCCTGTTGTTTTGGTAGAAATTCTTACAACTTTCTCCCGAGATGCTTCTGGTAATTCTGATTCCATCATTTTTTTATGACTATGTTGCTCCTTGGTATCTGTTGTTTGGGGAAGTTATTTTCAGTGATGCTAGTAAATCCTTTCATTTTGGTTAGAGAAAAGATGATAAACTGTTTTTCACAAAGAAACGAGCTCCAAATACTGACTTCTTACCTATCTGGCTTCAGGAACTGGACGTAATTGGATGCTGGTTATGCTGGTTCAAGCTCTAGACTAATCAGACTAGGCTTTTGCATAAGGTGGAAACATAGAAACACTTTGGCATCTAGCTTCAACCTGGATCTAGATTTTTAAAACTTAAATAATAGATCCAAATGATTTAAATTTTTGGGGTTTAAAACCTTAATTAAAAAAGTTTGCATCTTGAGTCATCCATGATTTAGCATAACAACTACTTCCTTTTTGAGTGATCCTTAGTCCCCTTTCTGTGGACTTGCAAGGTGAAAACCAAGCTCTTTATAATCATTGTTGTTATTATTAGTAATGTAATAATTAAATATATAATAATGCATGTTACATTACAATAGTTATATAATAGTAATAATTTATTCATTTATATGGTGGAATTGCACAGAAACACCAGTCACCCTGAGGTCCAAATAAAGGATCAGAGGAAAGGTACAAGCAAATATTTATCTAGATATTGGCAAATGTTGCCAATGCAAATTCTCACCATCAATTCTCCCCAGCCTATTTAGTATTAGTAGTTTGGTTTCTCAAAAACATTCAGAAATATGAAATATAAAATAAATAGTAATATTTATAATGTACATTACGTACCTTGTGACTTGGCATTTTGTTTATTTAATTCTGCTTTAAGAAATTTACACAGGAAAGAGTATTATTTAATCTTCAGGTATAATGATAATAATTTTTTTTTTCTTTATGGGTTATGCTCAAGGGTTTGGATTTTTTCTGTGTTGGTGGGGGTTTTTATTTTATCTCACTTGTTTTGTTTTGGGGATTTGTTTGTTTTATTTCTAATTTCTGAGCAAGATAAATCATTTAGGTAGTTTTCTGGTCATGGCACATAGTAGTTTTTATTTTCTTGGATTGAAACCATTTGGTTTAGTCTTGAAGCTAATTAACTGCATAAACAATACACAAATGATGCCATACAAAAGAATGTGGAGCATGCAGACTTGTCTAGTAGGCACCTCTGAAATAACATATGTCCTAAAAGTCAGCTTGCCATCATTGGGGAAATGGTGACATGTCTGAGGCAGTGCTGCTGACATTGCACGAGGTTAATGAATGACAGTGCCAAAATGCCAGCACTTACCTTGTCACCGCCAAAGAGCTACAATTAAATTGCCCCTTAAAGAACTGACAAGTGACGAAAGGGGTTTCAGTGAAGGTCATGAGTATCTAAGATTTCTATTCCTTTGAGCACTGCTGTAATTTCTGATTTGCCACAAAGAAATCACAAGACAAATATCCTCTATAACCCAGCAGTCTTCCCACAGAATTATTAAATTACTGGAGCACAGTTAGTATTAAACCTGCGATATTAAGACATATTGTATGGCACCACGAGTTTACACACTCAAACTGTTGTGTGTCCTAAGTTATATTTCTTTCTTGGCCAGCATTATCCATAAAAAGAGGAGAAAGTCCTCTAAAATGTATTAGACTTTTCTTTTTGAAAGAGCACAGACGATTTTTTTCTCATGAGAAAGACATGATGTGTATCACCCATATGAAGGGAGGATGGGTACCATCTAACAAAGGTTTGCCTGTGCATCCACTGAAAACAGAGGATGGAATGAATGTACCTCTTGTGCTGATATTATTATGAGCAAAATATTTCAGTATTTTTTCTTTCATTAATCAGGCAAAAATCCTATCAACAGAGGTCACAGAATCTGGTTTCCAGGGTTTAAATGGACACTTTCACATGAATCTCATTTTTTAAAGCCTGCATTTTTCTGACAGCATGGCAAAGGTAAAACACATTCCTAAAGTGTGAGTTGAACTGTATTTGCGTATTTACATTTCAGATAAATGAGTGAAAATATTTATAATAATTTTATCAAGGAGTCCTTGCAATACTGTAAATTTATTTTATTAATTTGAGAGGAAGGTAATTTTATTCATGTTTTAAGATATTAATTGGGAGAAGACTTTGGAATTAAATAATAGTATAAACTCAAAATAGAAGGATAGAAGAAATAAAAATAGAGAAATATTTCTGTCTGATCTTTGAAATTAATGTATGTGAGGGGTCTATAAAAAGGAAAAAAGTGCTTTTTCTCCCCCCAGATTGCAGAGGTTACAGAAAACTGATGTGTCCACACAAAAGCAGTGGGTGGAATGATGAGGTGGAGAAAAGCCACTGCCAGATGAGTTACAATGAGAGAAGAAGGCAAAACAATTTTAACAGAAAAGAGCTAGTCCATGGCAAGCTCTGCAGTGGGAAGAGCAGCTTTATATCTTCCACAGGGCCCCAAAAGAATGCTGACCATGGTAAGCCTAAATGCTGAGTTTCCTGAAACTGAAGGACTCTGCTTCAGGAGCAGAATGTACATATATTAATTTAGTGATTTTCTGCCTAGTCTTAGGGTCCTGCAGTAGCCTTGCAATTAGAGAGAATGGTGCAACTGCTAGAGGGTCCAAATGCCCATTAAGGTGGAAGCAGCACTATGATTTCATTCTAAAAAAAAGTGCAGTATTCTTTTATCTCAGACTGGCTTAGTGATTGCAGCATTTCTACGTAAATTAAAAATATTTCCTTACCATACCCGAAATTCCTCTTTTTTTTGTTTGTTTTGTTTTTGGGCTTTGTTTTTGTTTTTGTTTGTTAAGAGGCTTTAAATGCTAAACAGCTAAGAAATTTCTCAAAGATTTCAGCTTAAGACATCCTGCTTTTGGAGGACTGCTCCCACCTTTGATTTATAAAGCTGAGCTGTCACATCATCATGGAGTAATTTAGGTTGGAAGAGATTTCTGGATGGCATCTAGTTCCACATCCTGTTCCAAACAGGGATAATTTTTATTAATGTTGCTCAGGATTTTTCCACCTGAGTTTTTAGTGTCCTTGACTGTTGACCTGCTTGAGAGTAGGAAGGCTCTGCAGAGGGATCTGAACAGGCTGGATCAATGGGCTGAGGCCAAAGGCTCAGGGGAGAACTTACAACTCTCTACAACTACCGAAAGGAGGCTGCATTCAGGTGGGAGTCAGCCTCCTCTCCCAGGCCACCAACAACAGAGCCTCAATCTGTGCCAGAGGAGGTTCAGGTTGGACACCAGGAAGAGTTTTTTCACTGAAAGGGTTGTCAACCACCAGAGAGGACTACCCAAGGAAGTGGTGATATCACCATACCTGGATGTGGTCAAAAACACTACTCAGTGTGACACTTAGTGCTGTGGTTTGACAAGGTGGTGACTGATCAAAGGTTGTATGGACTGGAGGATCTTGGAGATCTTTTCCAACCTTAATGATTTTATAATTCTATGATTCTATTCCACAATTTCTCTTGGTAATTTGTCCCAATATTTTACTCAATTGTCCTGAAGGGTTTTTTCCCAATATTTAATTTTGATTTATTATGTTGCAGCTTATGTCCATTGCCCATTCTTCTATTGATGAGTACCTCTGAGAAGAGTCTGGATCCATCTTCTCTTAGCACAGCCTTCTGACAAGCACATGTGCCGACATTGGCATGAACATAGTATTTGTGTTGTACCACTCTAGGCATCTGGGAGTAGTCCTGCAAAGATACCACTATGAGTCAGTTTTGTCCTTTCAGACCACCAACATTCATTTTGAATTCTGATCATCTCCAAATTCTTTCACAGTATCAGAACAAGTCACCTAAGGCCACTGTGAATGTAGAGATGTAGGTGGAGGTTGCCTAGGTGAGGCACAAGATGCTGTATCCAAAAAACAAGATGAAGAAATCTGGGTACTTTCAAAAAGCTGGTGACCTGTGGCCTCTCTTGATACATGCTGACAGAGTTGACCCAGAAGTGAGCTAAATGACTCTCTCAAAGCTAACTCCTGTGAACAATATCAGCCATGACCTCAGTCATGCCCTCTGAGCCACTGCTGCAAAGGGCAGGGATTCAGCCATGATACCACCACAGAATATGTTGAGTGTAAGACACAGGAATGTAAGAAATGACCCGGCTGCTAAAAATTAATGTTATGGACACTGTTTATCATACCTAAGGCTAAGATGCAGTTCTGTCTTTGCTACCCAGTCAAGCAGATTGCGTCACTTAGAATATCGTGTCAGTCTTTCTGGGCCACCCTTGGCGTAAACTAGAAATTTGCTTTAGAGAATAATTTATTTCTTATGTCTCATATGTAGGAAAAGTGATACATATCTCCAGATTAGACTAACCTTAATTTCAGAATCTTGCTCATTAATTTGCAATAATGAGATGTAATGAATATTTATAGAAGATTTTATCTATACCTATTAATTTGCCATAAAATGCTGCTGATATCACTACATTTTGAATTAGGAGCACAAGGCAGAATAAAATGGAAAGCTGATAAAACTTCTCTCTGCAATGTGAGGCTTGGATATTATGGTTAAAGGGTAACATGTTCTGTAAAGGTGCAAGTTCAACGTGTCCATAAGTAGTTCACTGACTACATTATTGAGAACTGAGTGACTCTATGGGTGTAATCGTACTACTAATATGGCTCCTCATTTTTTGCCCTTGAATTTTAGGCATTTTAGAAAAAACAAACCCAAAACCTTATTTCTGCACTTAGCAGAAACTGAATGATCTCACTCACAGTGATTATTGTGAGACTCTCAATCTTCCACCTGAATGAAAGATCAAAGGAAAAACTGAGATTATAACTCACGGTTTTCCCCATCATCTTTGATAAAAGGTTTCAATCTCAGTCACCAATCATTATATATCAACTGCATGGAACTAATTTGGCAGTATTCTCCCCTCTTTAGTTTCAGCTTTATATATTATTTCCTTCTTTTGTGTAGTTTCTAAAAGGAGGAGTGGTTGATTAGAAAGTTTCAATTAAATTTTTTTTTATGAAACAGCAATTGCAGAAAATTCTTTGATGTGCTCAGTTTGTCTCATGAATGAGTTCCAAATGTTAAAACAGGAGTAGATGTATTCATGACAAGAAAGAAAAAGACATGATCATAACATCGTCCTCTTTCCTTTTTTTTTTCCTAGGGTCTAGATATATTTTCATTGGGATTTCTAGTGAGAGGAGATGTGAAAGCAGCTTCAGGTCTTCAAATTCACCAGCATTTTATATTTTGTAGCTGTGCTTTTCACATGAGGTAATTCTGGCTAAACCACTTAAGCTCACCACGTTAGACACTTTGTATGGCATAAATTTTTCTGAGTTTGAACATATTTACAAAGCAATTCTGCATCGTTTATTCTTGCTTGAACAAATTAAAAAATAATAATAATAATGACCCTTTACTGTAAATCTAATTTAAGGGTTTTGTCTCTTACTACAAAAATATATATACTGAAATGTCCAAATATAATGCTGACCGTCTCCTGCTTTCATTACACTAGAAATTTCAGTCCTAACCAGGGCTCTTTGCTTTATTTTATTAATTGCCTGAATCATTCTTTACTCTACTGACTGTCAGTCAGTGCTAGCAGAAGACTTTAGGTTCCATTAGGCAGAATTCTGAGAAGGGAGCCTTCTTGTGAGAGCAAATGCCTTTCTCTTGGGAGCTCTGGTTACAGATGCCAGACAGAAGGACCTGAAAAGGGCCTCCTGGAGGCCGGGGCTGGGAAAGGGGGGCAGTGAGTGATGGTTGGCTTTTTTCCACACAGTTTGCAAAACGAAATAACCTTGAAATCAGTTTTTCTGGATGGGCAGCTATACGCTGTCAGAATTTTGAAAAACACTCTGTTTGTCTCTCAGAAGGCATAGTTTCTATCAGTGCATAAACAAATACACTTTTCCATCAAAAGTACCTATACTGAAGCTTTGGGTTCAGCTCAGATTCTCAAACCCTTAGCAAAACTTTCTGAATACTGATTTGGAATATAAATGGTTTCTCATATGGGCTGTATTTATGCCTCTTTGCTAGCTGCCAAAAGCTTTCACAACAGTTTTTTTGCTCACACGAAATATGAGGAGTGTGTCTACACCCATCTTTACCTGCAGACTTGAGTAACAGTATATTGAAAATTAGGACTTCGCTATTCATCTCTTGCCTTTTGTTCATCTGCTGTCTTACAAGTCTCACTTCTCAGACCAGAAAGCAGAAAGAATATATAATGACCAAGGTAACCAATCATGCAATGAAGTGGTAAGCAGTCCATAGCTCAGCCATAAACAGCCTACATGTTCAACACAGGGAAATTCAGCCAACATCTAGCTACCATAACTCAGTTTTGTTAAAATCAAAATTGTATTACCCTTCTTCCTCCTTTCTACAGTATCCTGTAACACTGAAATTCTTGTAATAAATCCTGACTTATGCAATCTTTTCCTGACACACTTCAGTTTCCTTATACTTGTACAATTCATGGACATCATTATTCTCTGTTATTTTTCTGATAAAAAATAAATTTAAAACAGCTCCACCTTGGTTTGGGGGTAAAGATATTCAAGGCCATGTCTCATTAGACAGAAAAACAACAAGGGCCATACCAGTTGTTTGATTAGAGGCACGTGGCTGACAACTGTGATGGACTGGAACTAGGGCAAAGACTTCAGCTTAGACCCTGATATATTCCTGACCCTGGTGGTGCCCAAAATGGTGCACACCGGCATGCTCAAACAGCAATATTTGTTTCAAGTGAAAACGTAAGGAATTTCAAATTAACAAGAGGATTTGTGGGCTTTTTAACCATCTTTGAGTGGTGTGTTGTGTGCTCTTATGGAAGATGATGCAGAGACTGGGGAAGCTCAAAGGGAGGATAGAGACACCAGCACTAAAAGAACACACTGACCAAGCCCTTGCAAACTGACTGGGAGAAGCAGAAACCACCATGCCAAAAGAGCATTTGGATGCATGAATAAACAGCATCCACTGAATTTTGCTGCATTCAGAGAATAAATTTTCTTGAATTCTTGGAAGCAAATAAAAGTACATTCAAGCTACCTTAACCCAGTGAAGCTCAGTTTCTCTTCCCAATGACACTAAAATTGCTGCTCAGGATAAAACATCATAAGGGTATTATTACGAAATACCAGGCTCTGTTATGAAGGAAACAGTCCCTGCCACCCCCAAAAAAACCCAGCAGAAAAAAACCACAAAAACAACTGACCAACTAATCAGCCAAACAAACAAACAACAACAATAAAACCCCAAACCCAAGCAAATTAAAAAAAAAAAAAAAAAAACAAACAAAAAAAGGGAAAAAAAAGAAAAGCAGGTGCTGAGATGAAGCACATGTACTAATATTACTTTATGTTAGACTGATGTGCTTGGGCCTAGCCTTCAAAATTGACTGTCTCGAGCAATGCACTCCTTGAGCAATTTCATGCATTTTCTCAGCTAATCTCACATCACAAATATCAAGCTTGTCATATTGATTTTAAAGGGGAGGCAAAAAAAAAATGGAAAGGTAGTTTGCCTTTATCAATCCTGAATACGGTTGCCAGGCAACTTGCTGACCTGACTTGGGATGGATTGTTACAGTGACCTGACTAAATACCCCCCAAGCACCCAAGAATTTGTAAAGAAAATATAGCAAAGCTGAAATATTTCTGCAATAATAAGTATTAAATTTTCTGTTTGCCTCTATAAAGAAAAATATATACAAGCTCTTATTGTTATGTAAGGCAAATAATAGTGTCTATTAAAAATGGATAATTATATAGAAGAGAAAAATTGGTCTATTTGACACCGAAACTCTTTGGCTTGACGTAGTGTCAATTTAGTGTGTTAAAAAATAAATATATAATTAATTTGGTATAACTTTCTTTTTAAAAATGTGGATTGTTTCTTATATTTACAAATATTTCTTACACATGCTGTTTCAGAAGGCTGAGTAGGAAAGATGTGTGCAGATTAAGGTAAGACGTTTTAAAAAATATTTTTAAATTGCTGACTTTTTTGAAATTATTTTTCTTCATTTTCCTACATGTAACACTTTGTTTTTTCAGAGTGGTGTTTTAAATTGGTTACATCAGGTATATAAAATCATTGCTAATATTATTTTTTTGTTATAGTCAGAGCCTGTTTTCAACCAATTTTTAACTTTGCCAAATGCTAAGCGTATTGATATTAGGCAAAAACAGGTGATTTTTCCCTGAAACATCTGCTGAAATAGAAAAGACAAGGCAACAGGTAGAAACTGATGCACAGAGAGATCCACTTAAAGATGGAGAACTTCATTACTGTTGGTGTCACTAAGCACTAGAACAGATTTCCCAGAGAGGTTGTGGAGTCTCCCTCACTGAAGATGTTCAAGAACTGCCTGGACACAATCCTGTGCCATGTGCTCCACGATGGCCCTGCTAGGGTAGAGAGGTTGGACCAGAGGACCCACTGTGGTTTCTTCCAGCCTGACACATTCTGTGATTCTGTGAAATGACCCAACCATTGTCTCATATGTCTCTCATATCAGCAGTGTTTGAATTTCTGTTTGCACCAAGTGCAAACAGAAGGAAGGCACTCAGCCCTTTTCTTAATAACTTCTTGTTCTGAGGCACTTGATGTTTTCTTAGTTTCCACTAAGCCATAAGAAAACAACTCTGAAATTGTATTTCAGTGTGAGGGGTGCTTCACTTTTTGTACTGACAGATATTTCTTACTAAGAGACACATGTAACAGTTGAAAATACAGAATTTGGGAATTGTTTGAAGCTGAAGAGTATACTTTGCAATTCCATTAATTTTTAGAGGCCTTGACAAAATTATGGTTAGCTTGTGAAACAAAACACTTTTAGAAAGCACATCGAAGGATGCAAAATTTACCAGTCCTAAACTCAGTTAGAAATTGCCATGTAAGAACATTCCAGATTGAAGCTTCCCCTAAGCAAATTTACATAAGTTTTTACAGTCAGAAATTTATGAGAAATTATCTTCTACAGAAAGACATATGGAGATCAGAATGATAACTCATGAAATGACACAAAACCAGTATATGGAAATCCACATCCTGAGGAAAGAACGCAGACTTTGAAATTAGGTGAAAGTATCATAATGGGCTGTATTACTTTGCAATAATTCTTATTTCAGATGTTGGCAGGCACTGGAAAACTGTGCTTGAACACAGCAGGCGATTCTTCACTAGGGAAGACCAGTGGATAATGTCCTATGAATTTATGGATGAGACACTAGTCTTAGAAGTAACAAAATTTCTATAAATGGAAAAAAATGTGAACGGGTTGGTGTGCTGCCTTGGTGCCACTAGATCTCAATAAGACTTAGTGGTTTTTGTTTAGTATTGGGTTGCTCCAGAGTAAAGCAGAAAAGGATGAAGATTAAGCAATTTAGTTGAGGGTGAATAGGTTTGATATAAGAATTGTAACAAAGAACTATTTAAGGTAGGCCTCAGTGGACTGTAAGGAAAAGGAACTATCAGAAAAGAGTGGTGTCCTACAGAGAAAGATTCTGGGGCCAATGCCTATTAATATTACAGAAGCGAGTAAAGCAATGCTGCAGGGTAGGCTTCATCCACTGGTTGAAGGAGAGATTGTGCCAAAATGATGGCCTGCTCTTTGTGTTTGGTGCAATCTGGTGTACCATCCTAAAAAAAACAGAGATTGACCACCTTGTGAGCCAGTAAAAGGCAAATATGGTGAAATGCGTCAGGAGAAAATTGAGAATTCAAACTTTTGCAGACCAAGTACAATAAAAATTCCATTTCTAATATGAAACATAGAAAAATGAAGTTAAATAAAATAAATCAGTGAAACAAAACCCAAATATTATAAAATTGGTCTTGGAAATTAAGAAATTTAATAATCACAATATATCCACAATTTTCAGCAACTTTTCAAAAAGAGTGCTGGGAACCTGAATAATTTCAAGACGAAAATTGGTAAATGTATGCAAATGACACACTACAGGGGATTTGATGTTCAAAATAAAATCTTAAAGATGAGACTTTCTGATATTCTTGAAAAGAATAAAAAGGAGTATAATAAACAATCATAGCCATATATTTATCCTGAAAAAATATTTTGAAATAACTATATACTTTAGATCACATGTAAGAAAGTGAAGAAAAGTGAGGAAAATAATACTTTTCCCTCTCCCCATAGGCTGGTTTCCTTCCTTGGAGGCAGTGAGAATTAGTCACAAGACTATATGTTGTGTGGAGTGCTCGGAAGTGCGTTGTGCTACTGGGAAACTCATATTTTCCAGGTGTGTCCTTCAGGGGCTCAGTGTTGAAATGATTGCCAGATGCTGGAGCAGGAAGTTTTTTCCCAAGGTCAGAGTCTTAGGAACCTCTTTGTTTCTTCAACACCATGGGCTGTAGTTCACGCATTCAACCATATTGGATGTTCTTTGGTAGTGTGCTGTGAGATTTTTGAACTTTGTCATTCGCTACGTATATTTGTAAATGTGGTGAATGCTGTTTGTCTGTTGTGGCAAAGGAAGGCAAAAAAGGAAAGTTTATTGTACGGGGACTTGTATAATAATGATCTTAACTACTTGGTTTAGATTGCTTTTTTTTTTAAGGCACTTGTATTGCTGGATGGACATGAGTTGAGATGGGTTTATTGTCACTGTGTGAGTGACTGAGCACTGGAACTGATTGACCAGAGAGGCTATGGAGTCTCCATCCCTAGACATACTCAAGAATGCTCTGGATGCAATCTTGTGCAATGTGCTCTAGGATGGCCCTATTCAAGCAGGAAGCAGACACTTTACCCAATCTGTAATTCCCTTCCAACCTTACCCATTCTGTGATTATCAAGGTGGATGTCACTCACCAAGAAATGTCTGTTCACAGCATAGACAGTTTCCTAAAGTAGTTATTCCTCAACCTATTAAAAGCCTGAAAGGTTTTTAGTACTACTTGGATCTAGAGAGTTCCCTTTTCCAATTTTGTCTGTGTTAAGGAGTAGAAATCATAAAGGTCAACCAAATAATGTCAGGTTCTTTGTGAAAATTATTTCTTTTCATTATTCCTGCAAAGTGTTCAATAACAATCTGGCATTTGCTTAACAAGACAATGTTTTTTCTATTCACAGGTCTTTTTTCAGAAATTAGCAGTCTACAAAAGATAATGAGCTCCGTGAATCTTATTAACACAAGTTACAGCTGACTGACAAGTAAGTACATGGCTGTCATGTAATGTAATCATGGTGTTATAATTCAATTAACTATTGATTTTAGTAACCCATACTATATTCTAACTGCTGCAGAAAAAAACTCATTCAATATTTGTAGAGTTTTATGATTAATACAAATTATATCAGTCCCAGACAACATTGACCTCAATACTACAGAAATACATGTATTTTGTGTTTAATAGAAGTGCTGTTTGTTTTCATGTATTACTGTGTATTATTATTTATGTATTGGCTATGAGCTATACTGAAGTTTCTTCTACTCAATCAAACCGATTTTACTTGGAAATAAAGTGAGGACTATTTGCTCTTTATTTAACACTCATGTAGATCTGATGCTGTATCCTTTGGCACTAGTACAGTCATTTGTACCTATGCAAAATGAATATAAAGCACGCATGAAGCCTTATTTTCCAGACCGTTGATTTATCTACCCCTTTGGATTAGAGCAGATTACTGCATGAATGGCAAAGTGTGCTGCTCTCAGGCATGAAGAGAGAGTCGTGAGTCCAATTACAAATGTTAGGCTGAATTGCCAGATGCACTGCTACTTCAGTGAGTCTCAGACCACCCTAATACTTCTTTTACATCAGGGGCTTGGGACGGGGAAGGTGAGAGAGAATTTCTCGCATTTTCTCAGGTATGGCTTCATTAATTCCTCATTGATGGCAGTAGTCAAGCAATCAGACTGGTGGAGCCACTGGTGCTTTGCTCCCCCCGGTCTTGCCCATAGCTGTTTTAACAGGGAGAAGCACAGAAAGGTACATGAAGCTGTGTTTAGTTTTTTCCATCAGAGGTAGACAGTATAATAGATTTGATTCAGTCTGAGGAGGGAAATAAAGAAACAGCTAGGCCACTACATACTCCTTGCATCCTGGCCTAACATTTTAAAAAGAAAGAGTAACTGTTGCATATTTTATGGCTAATCTTGATCTCGTATTAGCAACTGCATATTTTCAAAAATATCTACTATAATGATTACTTTAAGGTCTTAATCAATAACATATCTCTACTGAGTTTCCTAACTATGCTTAAGCAGGAACAGTGATTTGAAAATGCAGTCATAAGAAGTTGTAAATGTATTGATTATTTTCGCTTGATTAGATCAACCCACTCTATTTAAAGCAAAAACATCTGGTGTGCAGGTAGGTCTTCAAGAGCTATGTCATTTTGAACTTGTGTGCCAGAAGTCCAGTTTCAGATTTAGGTGCTTAATTCCTACTTTTTGGGTGTGGTCCATCAGCTAGTTCTTGCACCAGTGAAGGCAGTCACCAGAGCTCTCCTACATCAGTCTTCCTGAGTGCTGGTGCTTGTACTATGGCAGGGACAAAAGACTTCAGACCCACTTCTTACATTGCAAAGGATATACTTTCTTAAAAGTTACTGATGGCTTTCTTGACTTGCTTGGATTTCAGCTCATGCTGCATTCAAATTAACTGTATGCATTTTACTTCAGAATGTATTTTTCTAATACTATGAAAATCCACCATATACTATACTCTGAACCTGATTACATCAGAAGCTTCTAAACCTTGGGGTCTTTTATTTGACAGATTTATCAATCTACTTAAATGACCGTGGCTTGCCACTTTGACTATATACCAGTTATACTAACAGCCTGAAAAGTCCAGCAAATAATATAAGTAATTCAAGGCAAGAGCCTTTTATGACTATACCACATAATTTACATGTGCAGAATAGTATAATAAAATGACTTACTGAAAAGAAAAGCCATTGCAGAGAATTACTTTTTAGTGTCATCCTTTACCTCATTTCTTGTTCCAATATGGCTCAAGCCCAGGCAATTTTCTTTGTCTCTGGCACTGCCACGAGACACAGGCAGCAAGTTAAATGTAATAAGCAGTCTGCCTACTTTTGGGAAAGTAGTGCATTATGTCATTCTCACAAATGGGCACCTATCACCATCCCCTGTGTATAACCATTTTAATATATGTGGCACCTTGGCTGAGGAATACCTCTCATATGCAGTCTTAACAGAAGCAGTTCTTCAGCATGACTCATTTTTGCTCTTTTCTGAATTCTTTTCTAAGGGATATATCCCTATAACAGATGAAAGCAGTACAGGTAGGGAAGCCTTCTACAGCTTTCATTTTGCTAGTGTGACTGACACTGAAGAATTGGTGGCAGAGGCATCTGTTATGTCCCATAAAAGTACTCATGGGATGCCTGCTAACCATGTTGACAGACTGCTAGCCCGTGAAGTCATTTTGCTGCAAGTTTGCTCTCTAAGATACAAATATAAAAGCTGGTAGGACATGTCTGTAGCTTTTACTGTTTTACTGCAAGTTGCTTGTAGAGCTTTTCACTGATATTGTCCATGGAGGGCTGCAATCCTTTAGTGAAAGAAAAGGACACGTTTTTCCATTCAGAAGCAGATATGTTTTCTTTATCTCTGTTTACTTATATATTTGAGTAATAATGAAATACATACATCTTCATTCAATTGTTCATTTTATTTAATATTTCACTCCAACCACAATGAATGAAATGACATTATAGAGTGTAAATAAATACAAAAGCTGCTTTTTAGAACAATAGGGTGCCAAAATATCTTCCCACCTCCTGCGATGGCCCAACAACATTGTCACCTGCAGTCAGTTTAAACCAAAGTTATTACACAAATCAAACCTTGTTGAAAGTAAATTCTATTTAAGGTATTGATAATGACACAGAATCATTATAATTATAATATGAGAAAAATCTCCGATGAAATAAAGCTCTCTAATTCTTGATGCATCTTGCTTTTACGTGTCCCTGAGTTAATTAAAAAACTAAAAATCTCCCTGCTAGTTGCTGAAAACTGTAGTCTCAAAGATAGCCAGGCATTGCAACAGCCCTCACTCACAAAATTACCTCATCTGCTGCTTCAGTTACTACCCAGGCTCTCAGCACAACCTGGGTGCTTCTCAAGGAGATCTTCATGTCCTAGTTGACTGAAAAGGGACTTGAGTTAATCAGGAATGGAGGAGCAGAGAAGCAAAGTTTATATTGGCAAGCAAGACATGCTTATGGCCGAGCCAGCAAGATGAGAAGGCAGCCCTGTGGCTTGCCTTGAACCCTACTGACTTGACTTGTTTGCAGACAGCTTCAAGCCCATGAGTTTGGATTTCCCTAAACTGGAAAAGCAGATGTGGACCTTTTTCAGGCTGTGTGCACGCCAGCAGTCTCTGTAGGGGGACATTCAAGGTCAGCAGTGCATTGTCCAGGATGCAACACAATTTTGTACACAGATAGAAGCACAGGTCCTTGAACCATGATTCTGGGAGACACCTGAGGCCTTCTGCTCTCATGTGGATTCACCTAAATCTTTTTAGGATGGTGTTTAACATCCCTAACTAAGAATACAGAATGGAGACATGAAAACTCAGTGCAAAAACACTACCCAAAAAAAAAAAAAAAAAGAAAACAAATAAAAGAGGGACGATGTGTCTCTTTGTCTCTCTGACACAAAAATAATCTCCAAATTTACATCTTCCCAGGCAGGTTTTATTTTGCAGGACAATCACCTCAAGCCTTTTGGCAAAGAAGGCAAATTCTGTGAGACCATGAGTTAACTAAATCTGATATCTCAGTGGAGCTTCCCAGGGATTGCCCTGTGATAGCCCTGCAAAACCTGTCCCTCAGCAACACGTGGCACAGCCACACAAAAGATGTGGCCTCAAGTTAGGATGCGAGTTGGTGGGGATGGAGTCTCTGCAAGGAAATATTGCTGCTCTCTGCATCTCTCATTCTGGGCAAGTGTTCTCCTGTAGGTAAAAGTCCTGCTGTAAACATTCACAGTTTCTTTTCATGACAAATACTGTTAAGGTACCATGGTATTTTGTCAGTTACCAGATTCTGCTACCTGCGAAAGGAGGAGGTCAAGATTAGAATGCTGATATAAAAATAATTAGAGCTACACAACTTCTTGCCTGGATGTGCCATGTTGTGGGCATACTATGCCAAAGAGCCTAAGAAACATAAGAGAGCAGCCCCAGGCAATGCTGCAAGGGGCACATGTGTTATTGCAGAGATTTAAAAAACAAAGCTGACAAACAGACTTGCCTAAATTGGTTGGACTGGTGCTTGCTCAGAGTTGTTAGTAATTCAGTGCAGATTGTCTGTGTAATATGAGTGCTTAATTTCAAAAGAAACAGGGTGGAAAAAGTGTGCACAATCCTCAGGAGTCTCTGATTGCAAAAGGCATGGTTGGAGCTGATTAGCCTGTTTACACTCAGTTTTCACACAGAGAGAGATAGTCAGTCTTGTGTACATCCTCAAGCAGATTCTGGAGAAGGCTAAGGAAGAAAACGAAATCCAGCTTCAATTCAATTTTTTGCTCACCCTCTTGTAATCAGGGATAATGCTTTAGCTGGAGATCTCGTATCATAACTGGGAAGAAATAGCTAATTTTTGGGACTATCATTGTAGCAGATCAGGAGTTCCTGAAATTGTTCCTTCACCGTTGCTTACAAGGAGTGAGATTTATTAATCAGTTGGTAACAGTGAAAAACTCATTTGCTTTTTCTTTCAAATGGTTCTGGGCCTCAAAGGCACTAATTTTTTCACTGTGTTTTAAGGTACTTACATAATTTACTTCACTTACAAGGTCTTTTTTCCCCTTTCATACTTGCAGAATTCTTTATTTAATGACAGGAGTAGAAGTCCACCTTTCTAAATGATTCCCTGTACTCCCATGATGAGAAGTCACAGCCTGGGCAGTCCTTCTCCAGTCCTGGTCTCTTGTCGAGTCTCAGATGTTTCCATAAGCATACTTGTATTACTGGTGTTCTTTAGCTGAAAAGGGATTTTTCATTCCTTTTTATATCCCTATATCTTTCTCTTGAGGATAAGAGCATCTCAAATGTGCGAAACTTTGAGTTTTGAATTTATTTCAACCTATCACATGGTTCCAGGGATCCAAAGATGTTGTAGTGAGAACTGTGTCACCTCTGAGGGATTCCCACAATTTGGTCTGATCTTCTTGACAATACCTAGGCAAATTTAGGGTCCTTAAGTATGCTGGTTTTGGCTGGGGTAGAATTAATTTTCATCACAGTGGCTGGTATGGGGCTGTGTTTTGGATTTGTGCTGAACGCAGGGTTGATAATAGATGTTCTTGTCATTGCTGATCAGGTCCTACACTGGGCCAGGGCCTTTTCTGCTTTTCATTCTACCATGTTGGTGAGGAAGGGTGGGAGGAGATACAGCTGGGACAGTTGACCCTAATGACAAAAGGAATATTCCAGACCATGGGACATCATGCTCAGTTTGTAAAATGAGGGGAAGAAGGAGGAAGGGGGGCAGATTCAGGGTGAGGGTGTTTGTCTTCCCAAGTCATCCTTACTGTGATGGGACCCCTCTTTCCTGGAGAAGGCTGAAAATCTGCCTGTCCTTGGGAAGCAGTGATTTCATCCCTTATTTTGCTTTGGTTATGTGTGTGGCTTTTGCTTTCTCTATTGAACTCTTTTTATCTCAACCCACAAATTTTCTACCTTTTACCCTTCTGACTCTCTCCCTGATCCTGCTGGTGGGTGAGTGAGCAAATGCCTGTGTGGTACTTGGCTGCTAGCTGGGGTTAAACCATGACATTAGGATGGGCAAACAATGAAGTTCACTTTCATTCTGTTAATAATTGGTAAATAGTGGTAGAGAAGTTACATCAGTAGGTACATGACACCAAATTTCAGAGGTTAAGAATTTAGGTGTCAGGTCTAAGCTGTTTTAATAAGTATCTACTCTAAGTTACAGAGGTGGATACCTTTAAAGAAGTGGTTTTTACCTCCTCTCAGGATGCTTCTTTCATTCTCTCACTGCATCTTACTCGGCCCTGGGAAGGAAAACTTTGCCTTAAACAAAACATAAATTAAGAATTTGGAATGATAGAAAAAGCCATCAGTAGGAAAATACAGCAGACTAAAGAATCAAGCCTATTAGCTAGGAGATCCTCAGACATTTCACAAAAGCAGAAGAGAATGGCAGAGCTAGCACAAAACTAGGAGGCTAAAAGAACAGCCAGTTCTGATTGCACTAGGCTGTTCTGGCATGGTAGAAAGGCTTGGTGGATGGCACAAATAAAATTTACTCCTACAGGAAGGACCTTTTATCCCTGTTTGTTTGAGATTTCTTCCAGCTCAAATAGAAATGCAGTAAAACTGAAAATTTGGAAAGATGTATCTATTTAATCACCATTTATGTCATGCACTTACTACATGTTAAAGTAAAGGATTTTATTTTTTTCCAGAATAAATCAGTCCAAGACAATTTTGGTTCCTCAAACTGGTAGTTTAGAACAAATTGGTGGCTACAGATGTCTTGTTGCCTGTGTAATGCATAAGCACACTTTCAGAATTATATTTACTTAGGCACAAAAAGTACCCTTTCTAGAAATAACGTTGTTATGCAAATAGTTTGCAATAGTCATGCCCAAGTTTTTAAAATAACAATGCAATAAATTTTATGAGTTATTTATGTCAGCAATAATATTTGGAAAATATCTAATGTTTAAGCAAAGAAGTTTAGGGCTAGATCTGTTATATGGGGACATTCTCTGTAGCACAAGGAGCACCTTGGGGAAAACTCCAGAATTTTGATTTTTAGATGCCTGTTGGCATCAAAACCTCCCAGTGTGGTTGTCTGTCTCCTAGAGAGTGGATTATGGGATTATTTATGTGTCTCTGAAAGTGACATAAAGTCACTTTCTCTGTAGGGAAATACCTAGCTTGAGTATAACATGCAGGCATTGTCAGCTAGTGGGTAAGAACAACTTCAGCTATGAGAGAACTATCAACTCGTTCTAGTGTTTTGGCAGCAGACTGGAGGCTGCAGGGAAGATTGCTTTTCATTCTGGGTCATTTTGTTGATCTCTGCAGTTATGACTGGTGGAAGCAGGATAGGGCAGTGGATCCGCCCAAGCTCTTCTAGAACAGGCATTTCCAAGTTCTAGTGGCAGGATGCTACTTCATCTGCTGTGCCAGGTGATGTAGCATAAACAGCATTAGCATGGAATAAAGTAATTTGTAAAACAGTGGTTCTAAAAGACCATTTTGGAAACCGTTTTATGAGAGAGGGGGAATAATGTATAATTCATGATGCTCACTTCTTTATTAGGCCACATAGGAAGAAAAGAGCAGACAAAATCCAGACAGGAGTGCATGTATTCATGCTGAAATACCACTGTACCTGTAATTATAGCCTAGTGTTTCATACAGGTTTGAGAGAAGTATGTTTTCTAAATTTTGATCACAGAGCTGCTTTGGACTTTTAAAAGCAATAAGGGCAAAGACACACATCCTTGTACACATCTAGCTAGCTTAAGGATGTGCTAAACGCCTTCTGATCATCCTTTCCAAGACAAAACAAATTCTGAGCACCTGCAAATGTGTATCTCTAAGGTATTTTGGGAAATTAAGAGTAAAAGAGGAAAATACGATTGGTTTTGGAGTTCAGACTTCTCACACTTCAAATGGCTGTATCTCATGTTAGGATTTTCATACATCTCCTTTCCATTTTAGTTATCAATGTCTTCTCTGGTTTAAATTCTTAATTTTTTCATCCAGCATCTTTGTTTGCGATCTGAGACACTGCAACCAAATTAATTTTAAGTTCCATAACTGTATTGAACAGCTAACTTTACTAGGCAGTTTTGCTAAATAACCTGTGCAGTTCACTATGAAATATTCTTGTGTGGTATATATCTGTGCTGCACATCTAATTAGAAATGCCCAGACTAGCAGTTTGTTCAGTTTTGTTCAGTATCCTCACAGGGTACAGAAGATGCTGACACATGATGTTCAAATGCTTTCCCACAGGCAGAGGATGGCAGTCATCTCAGTATTCCCAGTATGACATACATTTACAATTCCCTTACATCATTCCTCCAAAGGTTCCACATAGCACTGCTGACAGGTAATGAGGCTCTTTGAATATTATCTTTTGCATTTCAGTATTATCACTGCTTTCTAATAACTAAAAATGAGGGTTAGCAAGTACAGAGAATTTTTAATCATGTTCCAAAAACATTCAGAAAATAATCTCTTCAGAAAATAATCTCATAAGAAACTTCAGCCTGCCACTACAGATGCCTTTAATTTTTCTGATCTCGCGGGGTTTCAGACATAAATGTAACTGACGTTTTCTCAATTGAGAAAAAAAGTACTTAGCAGTCTTGTGACTTTATTTTGTTACTAAAATGTCATCAGGTTTTTCAGACCCTCTTTTTTATCACTATGCTTTTCAAATAAATAAGAAGGGACCATAATTTGGATATTTCAGAAGTCTGTAAGCTCAAGACAATTAAAGCAGGCCCAGCAGTTATGGAAGAGTTCATGCACACTTTGCAGTCCTATATGTAGTCACAAAAGATTGGGACCTTAGTAAATATGGTCTGACCCACCCATGATACTGGTTTGTGTGTGGCCCCTGCAGCCAGCAGAGCTGTGTGCTTTTTTGGTATTCATCAGGCAGATTTGGTGGGACCACTGAGGCCATGCCTGATTCAACCAATTTTCTTGCACACCAGAAATGGCCCAAAACAGATGAGATGAAAAAGGGAGGGAGTTAGAGCTGGCCTTTCCAGCCCAATAACTCAGTGATTTGTTCACACAGAGGTCCAGGCGCCCACTGAGGTCTGCACTCGAAGGGAGTGGGGAGTCTGGAGGCACTGTCTCACAACCAACAAGATATTGCCATTTTGGCACTTAGCAGAAAGTGGTGAGGTACATCTCTCTGTGTGCAACAGAGACTTTCACTAGGTTCCTGTGGGCATTAGTAATGCAGCCCTTTCCCAAATAAATGTTGAAGTTGAGCTGTTTTTTCTTTCAAAAGTACTTGTCCTATCATATTTTCATTGCATATTCTTCCTCCTTTAAGCAATGAACATTTCTGTCCTTGAAGGCACATGCAATCCATAAATTAAAGATTTGTGGGAGAAGATATTACTCAAATGTCATCTCATCTGCAGATGCCATGGCCCTAATAAAATCTAGTATGAATTTGAACATTTTAAGATGCTACAATGTTATCAAATACTTCAGAAGGCTTGAAGGGTCTGAAACAAGTTTATCTAACTGTCCGGCAAGTGTCTGAAGATATCTAGAATTGTAAGACTAAGTCCAAACAACCCCATTTTCTGAAAGCTGCTCTTTTCTAAGGAAAAAATAATTTACAATCATTTCCTAGAAAGGAAGAAAAAGTAAGGGCAAAAGTATTTTCTTCCAAGAGCAACCTAGATATTACTGTTGTCCTGGACACAGCAATCCAAAGAAACACTGAACTCTATTAGTAAAGAGATGTGTATCTTTTAAGTGTCTAAAGAAGTTTATGTGCAGTTTAATAAGATCAGTATTAGCAGCTTTAGCACTGATACTTAAATGGGAGCTCTGATCCAGCCTTAAGCTTTCTGAGTCCTGAAGACAATACTTATTACAGCAACATAAGTATCATCTTCAGTGCCATTAAAATTAAATATGAGTACACATCAATTTCAGTGTCAGGAGACATACTGTAAAGATCAACAATAATTCTAGTTGCAGATCTCTCTGGAAGCCCATAAAGCTTCAATACCACAGTATGAACTATACAGAGTTTAGAGCTGTTTAAGTAGTACTTACAGATATAGAATGCTGTTATTTTTGTCTTTCAATTTTATAGAGCATTCTTGCAACTTAGCAATTTGTTTTAGTGAAGTGTATCTCATCATTGTACACAAATGAGAATACTTGAAAAGTATTTAGCACTCTTATTTGTGATCTGAACTCAGGTACCTCAGACATCTCTGTGTCACATGAATGTTTTCAAATCAGTTGCGAGATTGTGCAGTTCTGTGAGCACTGAAAAATTCAGAACAAGTGTAGATGAACCAAAATGCTAACATGACTAAAGAGTGAGATTAACTGGCAGGTCCTGACTATTTTGTGCTACTCCAGTGAGTCTGCTCTGTCTGTTGTGCTCTGACTGGTCAATAACTGCTTTATGACCTCAGGCTATCAAAAAGTAGATGAAGAGTATTCATGAATTGGCTGAAACATTCAAAATTATTCTTTGTTGCCTTCATACAGCTTTGAAGAAAATACATCTGCTACATCCAGAGTATAATAAAACTAACAGAGTTTCCAGTAGCAATAACTGTTTTAGTAAAAGGTCTGGCTGTAGTTCTTACCTAAAAGTGGTACTCGAAGTGTGCACTTAGGCTCATTAAGGGATGAGCCTAAATGATGCTGTGAGAGAATGGGTTGCTGGAAGTCAGCTGGTTTGCAGGAGCTGCCTGTGCTCTGACTGTAATCACTTCTTAATCTGAGCCCTCAAACCTTTCATACAAAACTTACCATTGTCAGAGCCTTCCAGGCGTTGTTCCTGCAATCCTTCCAGCATGACCTCCAACACGGGTCCATCCCCAGTAGAGTATCTCTGGATGAGCTCATCGTTCTAGCCTTCTCCTTTCCTTAAGAACAACATTCCTTCACTAGCTGGGGAATGCAAACAGATAGAGCTGGCCCTGACAGCATTTCTGGTTTCACTTCCCTAGTTTTGTGTTCTTTTGCACCAACTCTTTTGTTCTTGGTTGGTGTTTAGATGTAAGATTGATTCCTAAAAGGTTGTGCTTGCACAAGATCACTAATTCTGCCAGACTTCAGCTTTTGCAGTGGGACTCCTAAGAAAAGAACATCTTGACTGAGTGAAATGGACTTTAACTATGTGTGCTCCTTAAGGGCATCAGTAGCAAGCCTCAGTTACCCTATAGGAATGAAGAAAGGTTAAACTCCTGAGCTAAGAAAGGCTCTGGAAGATCTGTGGATACTGGTGAGGATCTTGATGAACTCAGAAATGATGTTACTGGAACAGGAAGATGGGATGCCACAGATTTGAAGCAGGAGTGCAGTGCTTTTGACAAAGGTGTAAGTCCCTGGGGTGGTAGTTATTTTAGAGTGGACCCATAAGGTGAAGCATAGAAGGTCTGGCATGGGAAGTGTTTTGGAAGAGAAGGTGATGATTAAGGTCTTTGAAAGAAAAAAGAAAATTTAATATAGAGACTTCATAGAGGCAAAAGCTGAGTCCAAGGACACTAGGAGTGGACCAGAGAGCTTAGCTCTGGCTAAGTGACTTTGTTTTTCAGACAACCCATGAAACAGAAAGGTTCTGGGTTACCAGGGGCTTGACATCACCATGTTGTGATCACTGTCTCAGTTTAAAGCTGGGGACATACTCATTGACTGGTGTTCCTCTCTCTTTTGTTTCCAGTTAAGTGATTTGTTACACTCCTACCACAGTGTAATCCAGTAATTCAGCTCAGAAAGCAAAAAAATGTAACACAAATGTCTTTGATACTGGTTCTAAGGCAGAAGAATGACCCCTAATGTGATTCAGGGTTAACCCAGATTGTCAGATTTGTCATTGTTCGGTGAGGAACTGAAAGGAGTTGGTGGCAAACTCAATAGTAATTCAGAACAGCTCTGCCCACAAATATTCCTTAATACTGGCTGCACTGTTTGTTTTGTCCTAGGTATGTTTTTTCAAGTATCTTTTGTTTATTTGTCTTTTAGCTGTTAGTAACCTATATTGTTACTAATGGGAAGACAGGAAAAATACCTCAAAGAACCTGGGTGACCTGGAAAGATAAATATGGAAGGTTATACTTTCATGTGTCTTATCCACTTCTTTGTTTTGTAATAGGACTTGGTTGGTTTTCTGGCATGGCCAGGACATGCCAGCACTAACACAGTGTCAGGAGATGTCTGCAGGTACTTTCTGCAGACAAACAGATCACCCCTACCACCAGCCTGGATTTGGAGAGGATTCAGAGTACTTATCAAGTATGGTGTGAAAAAAAATCCCTTGCCTACAGGGAATATTTTGGCAAATCCCTTCTCAAGACAAGAGTGAACTGGCTGTTTTCGTGGATAGCCTTCTATCATATTAGAGGTGGTGACTGGGGAATTACTCTTTTACACATACAAATATGAAAAATGTCTGCAAGGTCAGTATGTAAATAAACAGCATTTATTTATCTCTTTTCCATCAACCCATTTATTTACCCTTCTTATATACTAATGAAACATCAAGACATATATTAACAAAGAGGAAAATTCCAGGGAAGTTTTCTAAGGCAGTAGCATTCTTGTGCTAAGGATCACTGAAACAATTTCTTTAGCAACAGCCTCCAAACGACCCCACAAAGCTACATCCTTCTGAAGTTCTAATGAGTAAATGTTTATTCATCCATTTCTAATGTTACACACAGTGTAACTCTGGTTACTCTAATGTCATATCATGGGAAATGACAAAAAATCTTTGTAAGGACCTGGATGCAGATTTCCCTAAACACGTCTCACAGCAGCTAAGCAAATTAAGTTCATAATATTCATGCCAATAGTAGGTGAAATGTATTCCTAGAGGCTGAGATTTAACTTTGCTGCAGAAGTTAGTTTATTACCAAAAGTGTATGTGTCACTGATGAGAGGTCTAACAAGGCCAGTAAACGAGAAGTGCAAGTTTTACTGTCTACAGGGTTTTGATAGTCAGAGATGTTTGACATTTCTGCTGATGTCAGCTGCCTTGGTAGACCCTTGTCATTTGTGCAGAAAAACAACACCTCATTACAAAGGGTATAATTTTTTCCATTTTCTTCTAATCTCACTCCATACTCACTGTCTAACTGAATGGCACTTTTTTCAAAACATGCTGAATTGTGCTGATTTGGGATCATACATCAATGCAACTAAAACAAGGTTGACACTAACAGCTAAAATATTTTCATACATAGTCAGAGAAGTAACATGAAACCTGGGAAAGGACTGTATGAACAGGAAAGGATGGCTACTGCCTCTTTTACAGTGAGTGAAATGGCATTGACATAATGTATGTGCCCAGTTTATACATTTTAAATCCTTGCAACGTAGATCTCTGCAAAACAGTGACTTTTCTTTATTCAGCTTGGTAAAAACAATATTCTTTTTTCTCTCAGAGTGTTGTACATTGAGAACAGAATATTAGTGATATTAGTGAAGATTATTGCAGAACCTGAGGGAATTATGCCAAGTTTATTGAGTTTGAGGGGTTATCAACCTGCAAAAGGACTATAATAACAACTTGCTTCTAATGGTATTCCTTAAAATCTTTTCCATTCCAGGGTAAGGACAACTTTTTGAAGACTGGTCTCCTTAGCAGTTCTGTGACCACCATTCTGTAAGTTCGGCATGAAGATTGCTGGTAAAGTACTAGTCACACTGTGAAACTAGACATTTCAGAAAGTCATTCAGGTTGTTAATGCTGAAGGATGGAAATAAGTATTTTTCCAGTTTGAGGGAAGTTTATATTGTACTAGAAAACATTAAAGGAAATCAAGCTGTTAGAGACCCCTGAGCAAGTTCACTCTGCTTATTAGGACAATTGATAAGTTCATTTTAACTACCTTTGATTTAATTATGAAAGGTGATGCAGTCTGGAAATCAGGATCTGTAGAGCTGTGGTCACCAGTCATGGAACAGCAGAGTTTGTGTTTGTGAATATCGTGATGCTGTTAAGCTGAGCTCACAGCAAAGGGGACAGGACAGGGACAGCATGTTTGAGGATGATGGCTACATGAAAAGATGTGTTGTACTTCCCAAATTGTATATGACAAGATTTAAAAAGAATTAAATTTTCCTTCATAATGGATGACAGGTTTTAGTGGCTCCAGTTTCAGCTTTAGACAAGGGAAGCAGCTGGTCTTTGAGCTGAAAGTATCTTCAGTACCATGATGTCCTTCCTAAGTATTCCCCCACATGCACAGTTGTCCTGGTTGGTCCCATTTCCCCTTCTAGACATCTTATCCTTAAGTAGTACTGGGGCAGTTAAAGGAATTGTACAAACAGAATGATTTGTATTGTGACCAGAACCATGAGCATTCACAATTTAAGAGCTCTGGGCTTTCCCTGGTTAGTGATTGCTGTTGGCTGATAGACAAACCTCACCATATATATCTGCACACTGGGGAGCAGCAGCAAAGGTTAAAGGTTATAGAGCGATAGAAGAAAAACAGATATCTGAAGGAGAAGTGAGATTAGGAGAGAGTGAAAATATTGAATAGGGCTAAACTGAGGCAAGGGATATACAGTAAATATTTGAGGCAGAACAGGGAGATGTAAATATACGTAGACGCTTTTCTGCTGCTCTGCCTGGATCCTGACAGCAGCCCAGGATGATTTCAGCCATCCTCCCTTCCAGTCATTAATCACTTGCTGCTGCTGCTGTCTGTGAAACATGGAGTGGGAAGGGTGCTCTTGTTAGTATGTAACCATCTTTCATTTCAGTTCAAAATGCCATTCACATGCATCAGTCTGAACCAACAACACTCTAAACCTCAAGGAAAAAAGCATGAGTCAGAAAAAAGAAAGAAAAAAAGGTTTCTGAGGACAGTGGAAGAAGATAATAGCTGAGGTATTGCTTGCAGAACGGGCATAAAGCAGGGACAAACCTCAAATTTCTCTGCAAAATGGGACAATCTCTTCAGACATTTTCTGCTAATGTCATGCTTAAAATTAATCAAGATGAGAGAGTTTACTTTTTTTTTTTTTTTTAACCAAACTTGAGCATTACTGAAAGACACAATAAGGCCTAAGAGCTTTTTATTTGTGGGACAATGTCTTTTCATAAAGGTGCCTGAGTCTTGCAAGTATCTATGACTGAGATGTGGCCAGGTTTCCTGTATGACAGGGAGAAGTCCAATATTTGAATATTAAAAGTTGTAAAGAAGAGAACTAGATGTGGCAGCTCAGGAGTACAAAGGTCTTGAACTCTTCCACAAATCAATTCTCATTGTCTTAACGTCATCTGCATTAAAATTTGTAAAACTGCTGTGCTGTATACTGCATGGACAGCTGTATATTGTACCGACGTAAAGAAATGTCAGCTGGTTGAGGCTCTCTCCTGCTGTAGTTGTGTCAATTTATGCCATTACAGTTGGTCTTTCTGTTAAGAAAGAAAAAATAGCATCCAGAAAACTGGAACAGATTTCCAGAAACTGGAATAGTTGGGAAAAAATACTATTGTTTAAAAAATATGTTCAATATTAAATGGCCATTTTATAATCCCAACATATAATATATGAACTTATGAGTACCTTTTCAAAATATAAATTTTCTGTTGTTCATATCACCAGGTCCATTTCACTTATTCTGCACTTGACTGTTAACTAAGTCGTTGCAAAAGCTGATTGATTGAACTGAATCAGGTACCTCTAAAATGCCAAAATAATCTGTCCTTTTTCCTTTGATAGTGAAATTTGTACACTACTGACATATATGCCTCTGAATTGAAGCATGCTAAAGGATCTTGAGTAATTAAAGGTAGTTAAATTCTTTTTTTGTCAGCTAAAATAAAGTACAAAATTTTTAAAAATTTATTCTTCTAATAGCCTGAATTCCCTTTTCATGCAGCATGCTTTATGTAATTCTCGCAGTGTAGAATGGTTTTATATTGGAGTCAATTTATGTCTATTTAAAAGACAAGCATCCCTCTGCTTAAATGAGGATGAGAATCTTATCCAATATACGTATCTATTTCGAATTTTGAACTTACAAATTAATCTGGTGAGAAGCACCAAGTCTCAGATGGTCATGCCATGCCTCAATGACTTCATAGTTTCTCTTTACAATTTATTATTTCTGTCTCTGAACTACAGGCACTGGTCATCTATCAATATCTCACCAAGCAAAGAGATGCTAAACACACAATAAAAAGTAATGAAACTATCACAAAGACCTTCCACAATAGTTAAACACAAAGTCCTGAAAGGAAAACTCCTAACTTCCTCGTATTTTTTTTATGAAAAATTGTAATATATCCAAGGTCCCTTTGAGTCCAAGGGAACTTCTGCTTTTGTTTCAACTCTTTCAAGCAACCCATTAGGACTGTCAAGTTTTGCTCCTGGTGTCTTGCCCATTGAGTTTAGTTTAATGGTCTGCATTCAATGATGTATTAGCAGAATGATGTATTAGCAAATTTTTCGTTCTTTCTATCATCCTTTTAATAAAAGACTGAGTAGTTTACCAATACATAAATATTTTAATTGATTTCAGAGGGATTTGTGGGTTCACAATTAGATAGTGAAGTTCATTTTTTTAATTCTAACAAACTCCAAAACTGACCAAAATTAAGGTTGTTTGTTTTGTGGGGTTTTTTTTTCCATCAGCAGCTGATGATAGAGTCATGGTGTGGGATAGAAAAACAGCAATAAAATGGCATTTGTGTTTGCATGAATCAGTGTGACAATATACATGTTTACAATTCAGCAAAGTTGAGAAAATACCTCTCTCCTGACCCTGACACAACACATTGACAGCTTAGTATAAAATGTGCATTCTTGCACCTGAAAGTTATCCTCACTGTGGAAGATGATGTATTCACAACTACCCAGTAAAACCTGAGAACTGGTAAAACGGAGGATAAAATGTAACTTCAGAAGAATATTCAAAGGAAGCCACTCTAAAGTCAAAATCCTCAAACTAGATTTAAGGTTTTGAAGTGAGCCAATTCACCTCAAATAGGAGCAAATAAAAGATACTTTAAAAGCATAGGATTAAAAAGTAGACATAAAAGAACAGTGATACTCTCTTTTCAAGTAATAGAACAAACTATATTATGAGCATCATTTTGAAGTGTACATCAAACCGATTTTCTCCTCTTTATCCTTTTTAATCTCCACCAGATGCAGTTTCTTTAAATTCAAGTTTTACATTCATAGCCATAACTTGTCTGAACACACGGAGAGAGCATAGAGAGACATTAGTGGCATTCTTTTTCTCTTTCTTTCTCTGTCATTCTATTTGTTACAGCTGCTGAAGGCTTATCTTCTTAAGTCACTCTGTTTTATAGACTTGGTTTGCTTTATTTTCTTCTGTTTTTAGGCTCCAAACAATTCCATGCCATTCTTCCATGGAATGTTTGCACTGAAAAAGGTGCACAGATACACAGAGATGTATACTTATACAAAAGTGCATGTAAATAAATATGTGTATGTACATGTATGCATGTACATAAATGATCTCAAAGAAAATCTGACATGATTGTTACTGGTATGGTAGAAAAAAGCTTTACAATTATATTTTAAAGCTTAATTGACAGAACATAGCACGATAGAAATCTCAGAATGGAAACGCTGCAGGAGGAAAGAAGGGTTTTCATTAAGACACACCAATACTCAGTAGCACTTTTTCTCAGTTGATCCCTCGGGGTCATAATTTTCTCAGGAATGATGAAATACAGTTTCCTTTCCCACAAACAGTTTAGGCTTTTTTGCTTGCTTAAGAGATTGTCAGTAATGAGTTTCTCCTTTATTCTTTCCCTCTTCTCTCTTACACCTCATTTAATTGTGGATCAGGATGGATTTACCATTTCACTGTTTCTTCTACTTAAAACTACATATATGTGAAACAAACTGATCTATTACTAGATGGGGTTTTTTTCCTGCACAGGAAATACCCATGACTAACATCCTGCAGTAACTGAGTCTCTAAAATAATTTTTATTTATTAAGGCAGCATGATATGTTTTAATGATGTTTAACAGAATCCGCACAATTTCAGCAAGTCTGTCTGCTGACCTTGTGCTGTAAATATAGGTTATGTTACAAAGATTACAAAAGGCAGAAAAATTTATGTTATTTTTCTTCCTGCAGGTAACAAACCTGACTGCTTGTTATTTATTTTGGACCTGTTCAGCTGGATGGACAAGAATAATTGCATTTTTAGACATTGTTAAATCCACAAAACATCAAAGGTGCGATGTATATAATGCTAGAAACACCTCTCAGTGAGGAAACTCTAAATGCTAAATGGATAAGGATAAGGATAAATAGGACAAAATAAATTCCTCATACATTTGGTTAATCAACTCTATTCCCCTTTTCCCCTCATCTTTCAAATTCACAGGCAAATGACATTTGCCTTTCCCCAGCATGCACCTCTCCTTTAAACCAGGGAGTTTGCCTGGGGCCATACCTATATATCTGATCCATGCATAATGAAGCATGAAGCTGCCAATTGTAGGGAGCGTCTGCTGTGTCAGAGACTGATAGGCATTTCATTTGCTGAACTCCCAAGGGCCCTCACGCTTCTCAAGTTTCATGTAGTATTTATTTTAGGCACTCACATTTCTCATCTGTGAACTTCGCACCATATGTAGAATGAGTAACACAAGCTCTGCGTGAAAAAGCTCTCCAGGTAGTTTTAAATGTAACTTGGTGGACTGGGACATTATGGGCTTGAAAAATAGGCTTGCATGGGAAATGAAGGAATATTAAGCTTTGTTCATACAACAGCTGTCTGACTCTTTCACTGAATAAGAATGGCTTTATTCTAATACAATCACTGCTCTACACCTCTACCACACAGATTGCTTTGTAGTGTACGCTGTGCAGATCTACATTTTTCACAAATTATTGCTACTCTGATACACTGTCCACAAGGAACTGTTCATTTGCTGTTTCTAAATTGTAGTTTTGTTAGGTCTGAGGCGCACAGTCGGGCTGAGCTGATGGATAGCAAGCCCATATGCCATGCAGCTTTGAAATCAGAAGGCTGCATAACAATTCTGAATAGATTGCTTTAGTTCTCAAAATCTGATCATTCAGAATAACTGAGGCAAATGTATGTCTCTTGTTTATTTTTGTTGGTAGTGATCAAGACAATATTTCATATGAAATGTTCTCTTTTAGCATAACAGTGAAGGAGAATAATATAGAGGGATAAAAGAAATGTATATTCTCCATTGGTATCTTTTCTGAATAGATGTTTCTAAGCATAGCAAAACCTTTGGCATTTGCTTCTCGGTTTGTAGGCAAGGTGATTATGACAATCTAATGAAAAATCCTTACGTAAGTGTTCATAGGGGACACACTCAGTGGTGCAGCCGAATGATGTAGACTAGGCAGTAAAACTGACATTCAGAAAACAGATCTGTTTGGCGGCTTGGCAATCAAAGCTTGTTTCTGGGAGGAGACAAATACTATGTTCTTGATCAGGAATATTTAAATATGTGTGCAGTATGAAGCATTTCACTATTTTGCTGGTTCCAATGGCAGATCACTCTTGTAGAATTCAGTGTGCTCACAGCACATGCTGTGCTGAGGGAGCAGACCCTCTGCCAGTCCGAAGTGCTGTAATGAGGCAATGTCAATTTAAAACAGAGGCATTGTTACTCTGCACTTCCATCTTCATCTGTTTGCAGCACTCTGCTTTCATGAGTGTTCAAACTTCCTGTGTGCAATCAGCTTTCTCTGTTTTGGCCTTTATTCAAGGCAATTCTGGGGGGTTTTATCATTAAAAAAAAAAAAGGAAAGAAAAAAAAAAGAAACAACAACTTCAAAGCCTTTTCTGTGAGTTTTATATGTCATGTACAATCTGTAATAGGCAATGCTGTGAATGAGACAGTTCACTACTATTAAGCTAATGAAATACAAAGTGTAAGTGGTTTCATTATGCCAGCAGCAATTCTTTCTTACATTTCATTGCAATACTTATTCCATAGTATGCTTTACAGTAGGAAATTCTATTGAAAATTTTTTCTTCTTATTGAATTTGAACAATAAAAAGACATTGCTGAATTCTACTTCATGTATATATAATCTTCAAAACAAAGTGAATGAATAGAGTTGCCTGCATGGAATTAGGGTATTACAATAATGAATGCAATCATGTTGTGAAAGGCTTTTTATATTGTTCAGACTCACATGAGAGTGCAGCAAGACATGTGTGGCAAGTGGCATTTTGGTATTCTCTGGCTTTCAAATTTCTAATCACAATTTCACCTTAATGTAAAGGTTTTATTTCTAATACATTATTTTTATACTCATATATACATGTGCCAAATGTGGGATTTTTTTAAATATGTAGAATTTATTAGCATGGCTGAAATCAAGTAGATGTTATTGACAGGAGAATAATTGTGCAATGGAGAATTCAGCTACAGATGTTACAGCAAAGCTGCTCTTAAACTGCTTTACATGGCACAAATAAACGTATGTACAGGTTCCCTCATTGGTGTGCATACATAATATATGGATAAAAGCAGATGCTGCATGTATGTTTGGAACTGGCCTGTGTCCGCGTACACTTTTCTCTAACAGCTACATTGAAAGGGGAGCGTAAGACGTGAGGAGGAAGGGCGCAGACATCTCCTGATTCATGTGTCATCTCCGGCGCAGCTCACTGCATTGCAGGTCCTCTCCTGCTGCCAGAGGAACTGAACCATGATGAGGAGGGACCACCCTCTAATGGAGAAAAATAGTATTTCGGTTTCAGGCTTCATGTGAATATTGGCTTTCAGCTTTGCCTTTGCAGCATGGCTGCAGCGTGACGCAGTGAAGCAGAGACCACACAGCACCTTAGCACAGAAGGGGCAATTTACAGACAGCTGGCCCAAAATGTGTCAGCTGCTTTCCATTCAGATTCCTCCCATTACTTTAATCCTGTGGCAGAGAACCTCATCTCTGAGTTTAGTTTTCAGTCGGTTTGTATTTTGTAAGCATCAACAAACATTTTAGATGTGTAAATCCTACTGGCATAAATGGACCTTTCCCCTCTGAATCTCACCAAGAAAAGCAGTGTTCTTAGCAGAGAGAATTCCGAGTTCAGCAGTGGTAGCACTGTCTGTGAGCAGTCTATTTATTTTTTTAGCCTACATGCATTTCAGATTAGTTTTGCAGATGAAAAGAAAGACAATTTATCCTTCTTGAAAGCCGACTTAAGCATCATGCATGGAAAAGCTCTAGTTCCACAAATACATATGCCCAAATGAAACAAATATTTCCTTCAACAGTTCAAAAAGTTAATTTCCACAAGTAATCTGTTTGTTCACTGTTTGTTTTTGGTTTTTTGTGTTTTTTTTTTTCAATTGATAGATTAATTTAGAAATATCTGTTCATGCAGTTCAAAGGAATATACAACAGGAAATACCCAAATGATCTGCCAGAGAAACCACGCGAATATTACACTATATGCACACATGACCTCTTGAATTTTTGCTACTAATAGGTGATCCTTTAATGAACATTGAAAGTGCTTCTCAGCCAATAGAACTAATTTACTTAGACTCAAACCCCTTCAAGTCTATAAGCATAAAATTATATGTTTTGTGGGTTTTTTAGTTAAGGTTAATCTTAAAACATTATAAACTACACTTTCTAGTCAGTGGGTAGTTCAAAATTCTTACCTGCAAAAGATTGTAGATCTGTTGTAATGAAAGACAATATTCAAATGAAATTAATGAAAGCATTGTTAACCAGTTTGGAAGAGGTAATTACATTTCACCTCTCTAAAATCCCCTGACTGATTCAAGAGTAAATGAAAACTCTCTTCTTAAATTGCTGTGTGTTACTGTTACACATTATTGACAGCAGAGCTTGTGGAAAATTCCCTAATATTTTATTATTTCTTTTAATTTTAAATGATGAAAGCTAACACATCTACATGTACAGATGCAAATACACATACATATATAAACAGACATATATGAGACCTCCTTGTGGACTCCTTGAGGAGTCTGTTACAAGGGAAATGATACCAGCATACAGAAAGGAGGATTGTTTATATACTGTGCAGGAAGTACTCACTTGATGTCAAATAAAGCAGCAAACACTATTTCCTCTTTCTGACCACTTCTTTGTCCAGGTGGTATTTGTGTGTAATGTTCTTTTCAGTCAGAAGATTGCATGGATTGTAACTGGGAGGAGGGATGCCTGAGGGGAAAGTCTGGCCCTGCATGTGTAAGAAAAGCCAGATGCAATCTGGCTCAGAATTTCTGCTTTCCGTTCTTAAATTTGTGAAGTACTCTAGGATGACAAACATACTATGTAAACAAAAGATACTTAAATTCTCATCTAAATGTCTCAAATGTGTAGAAGCAATTGAGAAGAGAATATAAAGAGAGAACAAGAAAGAACAATCTGAGTAATACACATTCACAAATCAAGAGCTGCAATAAATAATATATAATATTTGATTCATTCAGCTGAGCCAATCTCTGTAACAGTGCTTACATGGTTTTTATTCCAGTGACTCAGAGATTTGGTAAAAATGGTCATCTAACAGAAGTGAGATTGTGAAATTTACCAACCCAGGCCTATGGAGCTTTGCACTTCAGCTGTTACTTTTCTGCTTAATAATTTGCATGGCTTTTATCCAGAACTAATTTTGGGTAGATGGAGGTGTCAGTACCTGTGCTAATACTCTAATACATATTCAGGTTGCAACACACTGGTCTGTAGTGTTCTGTAGTCAGTCTTCCTACTGCCACTATTTGATCTGAAAACTATTCATGGTATTGATAAAATAGACCTCCTAGTCCTCCTAAGGCATTGGACTTTTGGATTATGTTTTCCCATTTTGCCAGGAAAGCAGAGCATTGCAATCACAGCATACTAGAAATCAGTGATCAAAATTACGAGATTCATTTCCAAATTTAGGAGAGGGACATCATAAAGACATTGACTGATCAGTTTTAGGATGATGTCTGCCTCCATTATATTCATGTAAATCCCAAATCTAAGATGGTTTTCTAAAGCTCCATCTCTAGTTAAAGTAAATTATTTTATCTCCTGGGGGCAATTTACCCTTCAGATCTCAGATACCTGATACCCATCTTTAGATGGTGGAATCATTCCTTTGAAAGCATATCTCTCTTCCTTTAGCACAGTGGGAGCATGAATAATAAATTTGTCTAAAATTCTGGTGTCTAAAGTATGATGAAATCCACATTACCCAACTAGTTTAGCATTTGGACCTAACTTAATCACACAGAAAACTAGGTGCAAAGCAGAGCAATTGGGAAACACCATGCTGGTTCTTTTACATATGGGCTACCATCTGAACTTCATGTGTCTTTACGCAGGTTTAAAACAGCGCTAATAAGATAGCAACCTCAGATAGCCATTGTGTGTCTTCACAGACTTGTCAGAAAAAGGTTTTGAGAGTCTGTTAATAAAGAGTTTGTTGAAATGTAAGTGAAAATTCATTGGGTGGTAGTCTGTTGCTCACTTTACAACCCATGTCCTGCTTTCTTGGTCAACTTCTTTCTTCTGTAAAACAATTTTGAATTTTAAAAATGGGAAGAGGTTACAAAGAGAGAAGGAAAGAGGGAAAGAGAGAAAGAAAGAAGGCAGGAAGGAAGGGAAGGAAGGAAGGAAGGAAGGAAGGAAGGAAGGAAGGAAGGAAGGACAAAGA
>VZRF01028485.1:535893-612659 GCA_013396875.1 Vireo altiloquus
GAAGGAAGGAAGGAAGGAAGGAAGGAAGGAAGGAAGGAAGGAAGGACAAAAAAGAAAATAAGAGGAAGAGTTGGAGGAGAAAGAAAATATTTCATCTGGAGCACAACCTTCATACATCTCCATTAGTGTTTTCGCAGTGTTTTCTAAATCCAGGTACCATCCTTTCCTTCCCTTGCAATGTTGCTGCCA
Organism: Vireo altiloquus; assembly: GCA_013396875.1. NCBI lineage: Eukaryota > Metazoa > Chordata > Aves > Passeriformes > Vireonidae > Vireo > Vireo altiloquus. The sequence goes on from VZRF01028485.1 coordinate 536,083, forward strand.
GCAGTTGTATGAGGTGCAAAGACGCTAACATCTCTTGGCTGCTTTGAAGTCTTGTAGATTTACTTTGTCTGAGATACTTAGCATTTGATTTACACACAGTGGCATAGATTTGGTGGCAGTAACATCACTCAGTCCTCCTGGCTTCCAAGTGATGGCAAGAGTATAACTTTTTAGATTTGGAATCAATTATCCATGTTCTTATTTACTTTTACTATCATACTAGGCGCTTTATCACCTGATTAATTAGGAAGCAAAGCAGAAGCAAGTTGTTTAATCAATTCTACATTCTTGTTTTCACCTGTCAATAATGGGCTACCTAGCTCCACATTTTGAACCAGCACAGCACCAACTTCTTGCAAGGGAAAAGATCCAACTGGGAGAAATACTGCACGTACTCACTGGGAAACCTTCCAAAGATAGACTACTGGTAATCCTCTTGCCTTCTTTTAAAGGGTTTTGGGGCACACAGGACTTTGCACATGACAGTGGTCAGTTGGAACATCCCAGCAATGCAGACCAGAAAATTCAGAATTTGCTCCTTCTGAAAGCAGCGGTCTTCCAGGAAAAGCTTTCCAGGCCTCATTAACAAACATTAACATTATATCTCCTAGTTTGCTCCCTTGACAGAGCATTAGTGTTTGCTGCCCCTCTGTACTGTTCTCAGCCTCATAGTCGATGGGAGGACATGCAGCTGGATGTCACTGCTCGTCAAAAGCTTATGTTTGTCTCTGCTCCTTGGCTCAAGGAAAGCTGCTATTGCTCAGCCATAATGATTTTATATAAGAGCAGTTCCAGGTCTGTCCAGGTCTATCCAGCAGTTTACAGTACTGTGCATATACTCACAAACCATTATGGTATTCAACCATAAGTTTCTCTATTCACTTTTAGATTTCATTCGCCTTCCCCTGTCCAGTCTTGATTTGTATAACCATGGACATATTTTGACTTAGCTTTTCAGATACCCATGTGAAAGTCTGGCAAATATTGTAGAAAACAGACCTTTTTCTCATTTATACAATATTAGAGGCAGATATTATTCACATAGGGCCTAGAGCCAACAATTCTAGCTCCATCACCAAAAGGAAAATATAACCTGAATGTGATGTGGTGGTCAATAATGTCATATTACTAAGCTTTTCTCTGTGTGACACACCAATACATCAATATACGAGTAAAACAGTGTTAGCATCCCAGAAGCTCTTATACAGTTTCTAACTACAGGCACATTTTTCATATGTTATCATTCAGCACAAATCTGGGAGTAAAAGGACAAAAATGCCTTCCTGTTTCATTGCTGTACTGAAACGCCGCAAAGTATCTCCTCAATAAAAGTCTGTCAGGTATGAATGAGGGTCAGAGGAATACAAAACTCCTACACATGAGGTTAGAAAAAGTAGATCATTTAACAGGGAAAATGTTGCAGCGCAGACTGTGCAACACCAAATAGAGAAAATCACAAGCAGGGAGGGATGGTCATGCAGCTGCACTAAAAGCTCCTATGAGTGGTGGTGCCAGCAATGAAATTGTCTGTAGTGTAAGTAAAGGTAGATGCAGGAAAGGCTGTGGATCTTGACTATTTGGACTTCAGCAAGGCCTTTGACACTGTCTCCAACAGCATTCTCCTGGAGAAGCTGGCAGCACGTGGCTTGGACAGGAGCACTCTTTGCTGGGTCAGGAACTGATGGCTAGGCCCAGAGAGTGGTGGTGAATGGTGCTGCATCCAGCTGGCACCCAGTCACCAGTGGTGTCCCTCAGGGGTCTGTGCTGGGACCAGTTCTGTTCAATATTTTTATTGATGACTTGGACGAGGACATTGAGTCCTTCATTTGTAAAATTGCAGACAACACTAAGCTGGGAATCTGTATCGATCTATTGGAAGGAAGGAGGGCTCTGCAGAGAGACCTGGAACGGTTGGATGGATGGGCAGAGTCTAATAGGAAGAAGTTTAATAAGTCTAAGTGCCGAGTCTTGCATTTTGGCCACAAAAGCCCCCTGCAATGTTATAGGCTGGGGACAGAGTGGTTGGACAGTGCCCAGGCAGAAAGGGACCTGGGGGTATGGGTCAACAGCCAACTGAACATGAGCCAGCTGTGTGCCCTGGTGACCAAGAAGGCCAATGGCATCCTGGCCTCTATCAGGAATTGTATGGCCAGAAGGAGCAGGGAGGTCATTCTTCCCCTGTACTCGGCACTGGTGAGGGCACACCTTGAGTACTGCGTCCAGTTCTGGGCCCCTCAGTTTAGGATGCTTGAGTATGTCCAGAGAAGGGCAACGAGGCTGGTGAGGGGCTTGGAACACAAGCCCTATGAGGAATGATTGAGGGACCTAAAGTTGTTTAGCCTGGAGAAAAGGAGACTTAGAGGTGACCTTATCACTCTCTACAACTCCCTGAAAGGTGGCTGTAGTCAGGTGGGGGTTGGTCTCTTCCACCAGGCAGCAGCTGACGGAACGAGAGGACACTGTCTCCAGCTGCACCAAGGGAGGTATAGGTTGGATATTAGAAGAAAGTTTTCCATGGAAAGAATAATAAAGTACTGGAACAGTCTGCCTGGAGAGGTGGTGGAATCACCATCTGTGGATGTGTTTAAAAAGAGACTGGGCATGGCACTTGGTGCCATAGTCTTGCTGAGGTGTTAGGGCATAGGTTGGACTCCATGATCTTATAAGTCTCTTCCAAACTAGTCATTCTGTGATTCTGTGATTTGTAAACAAAAAATCAGATAAATAATAGGTTTGTCCTGAGAAAAATCATTGTGGCTGCCTATCTGTTGACAAGGGGACAGAGAGACCTGTTGAAAACAATTTTTGATGAACAGGGGCATTTATAGAAGCAGAATTTGGGAAGAATTTGCCTTTAACCAAACTACATTTATGAAACATAAAATTGAAGGATTTAAGTTCAAGGGAAAGTAGGGATTTTAAGAAATGGGCAGACGTTCTTGGGTTGCTCTTTGTCCTCAGATCTCTGTTTTTCTTTTGTTTGTATCCTAAAATGAGGCAGCACTGTACAATAACTTGTGCTTTATTCAGAGATCAAATTTTGAGTTAATTTTGAAGCACAAGTTCAAAAAAAGTCACTTTTTCATGTGCAAGCCATGAATATGCTGAAGTACTTTGCTCATCAAACAGATTTTTAGGCAAAAGGTCTTCAGATTATGTTATATACAATATTCGTGCAGGCATTTTTTTTCAAGAACATGAACTTACCAGCATTTATATCCAAACAATTACGTGGATGTAGATGTTTTATAATGCAAAAGTTGTGTTCCTAAAAAAAAAACAGCAACTTCTGGGAGCTTAAAACATTTGTTTAATTTTAGAAAAAATCTCAAAAGTAATTATTTGTTCTTTTGTCTATGTACATGCTCACACAGCTCCAAGGCTCCACCTCTGCATGGCTGCTATGAAAAAATTAACCCTGTCCTGGCTGAAAGCAGACATTGATGTATGTGGGGGAAAAAAAAATGTAGCATTGTTTCTGAGGGATTTAGTTGCCCCCCAAATAAGCTGCATGACAGACAGAATGTGTTGATATTCTTTTTAAAAGCAGCCATAATGCAAAAAAAAAAAAAAAAATCTCCAAATAAACAAGAAAACCCATCTCGGTAGAAGAAATAATAATAAAATGAAAAACTCATTTTAAGGTTGTGAGAAGTGTACATAGCTGATTGTTTATTGAAGGACTATCTATCTATTTCCAGCCTTGAATAAAAAGGCTTTAAATTGGAAAAAAAAAATAATGTTCATCCTTTGCTGTTGTAGTGTCCCTGACGTCTTAGAAAATCCATATCACTTTAAAATATTTTCAAAAATTCTTTCTACAAAGCAAGTATACAAAAGTACAAGAGCATTTGGTTTCTAATTTTTTTTCCTGCAAATATTACACAGCTTATAGCTTTTTTATGTGATTAATACAAACAGTGTTGTTAGTAACCACAAATGGGAAAAGTGGGCTTTTGTAAAGCAGTGCACACCATTCCCAGATAAGGGTGACATCCAAATGCCAATATTTCTTGCTAGATGCTCCAAAAATTGTCTATTTCAAGCACATTTGTACTGTTACCATTTGTTGCCTATCTAGTGAAGTCTGTATTTGCTTTTGTTGCCATCCTGTCCTGTCCCCTTCACAGGCTGGGAGCCATCAGCCAGTTTGCTTATTCACTCCTCTCTCCTCATGCTCTTTTGTGCCCTCACGATAACTCTCCACCTCTCTCAGACCTGTCTAGTCATTGTTCATCTTGTGCCATCGCTTAGGTGGCTGCTTTTTCGTGTTAAGGGCCACTCTGTCATTCAGGAGCATTTTATGTCATTTACACTGGGGTAAATAGTGATCCAAGCTGAAGATCAGCAGCTTCCAATTTTCCCCAGTATACAGGTATAGAGCATGTTAAACCAAACTGAGCTCACGTGTGCTGTGACACGTCCTCAATGGCAGCACTCGGGAGTTAACAGGGTCCAGCATGTCCACTCCATTTCATTCCTCTTACTTTTTCCTCTTTCTTTCACCTTCCTAACTGTTTAATAATTTAATTTTTTGCTGAAAAGGAACATTTGGATGCAATCCTTATTTGGATTTGGTCGTTCATGCAATATATCTGGAATATGCCACAAAAAAAATATATAACCTTTAAAAAAACCTTGTAACCAACAGTAAAGACACAATGGGATTTTCACGTTATATACAGCTCCCTCCTCCACTCTCTATGGAGTCACCTGGGCAGTGAAAACTGTAGTTCAGGATCTGTTTCTGTAATCAGAACAGTGGGGGTGTGATGAGTTTTGTGTTCATAAACCTGTAGAATTCAATACATCAGAATAATTCTACTTATAAAGGCTATTTACATATTGGCATGATACGACTCTAATTTCCATAGGAAAATTAAAAGGTAAATTAGACTAAGTTACAAAATAATTTCTCTTTAAGAACAGTTTATCTTTAGAATCAAATAACCTTGTGGTAGAGTAAGGGGGAGGGATGAAACCTTCAAACACAAAAGCTGTATGTATAACGTGTTTGGGTTTGGGGTTATTTTTTTGGAAACTGGTCTTATTATCTGCAAGAGGCTTGACATGGTCTGTCATGGTCTTCCTGGTTTCCTTTGGTGCATTCCAGACAAATTCCTTGCTCAGCTCTCCTTTTGTTTTTGATAAAGCAGATCTAGGCTATTTACTACCCTTTCACTTCTCCACATCTTTTTTTTTTTTTGTACTGCTCTGGATAAATTATATCATTAATAAAGAACTTTAAAATAATGTTGACCTTCCTACAAATAAATTGATTGTATTATTAACACTTAGCTATCAGTCCCTCTAGGCTTGTGCTTTTGATGTCTTTTCATAAATAGCCAAAAAGGAATGCACTTGAAGTCTTATTCAGTCTGAACGTGCTGCCATAATCAACTATACACTCTATTATTACTTGGAAAGTTTTGACTGATCTAAGTGTGTAATCAGCTATTGATTCATGTTTAATAACAGCCATATTGAGACAACAGTCAAAGCTTTATTATTTTGCAGTTTTTGTCCTTAAATCACTTGCATTAATCATGTTTGGTAACTGAATATTCAATACTCATGACTTTCCTTTCCTTTTTCCTCTCCACCTCCTTCATTTCCCGCTTCTATAGTTTTTAAATCTCTTGTTGTCAAGTCTAGAGCCAGACCAAAAATCAAAAATGTCTTGTTTTGCCTTAGTCATTTAAATGTCAAAGGATCAAACTGTCAGTATCTGCTGTAGAGTCCCTAACACAGGCAAAATAACAGATATATCTGGATTTGATGCTATACAAAGACAAGGAAAAGAGGAACAATCACTCCTATATAAGTGGAATACTATATCTGTGCTTTCTAATCAATCTCACTATTCCATCAAAATCTAAGTAAATTGCACCCTAATTCTTCAGATTTAAATTAAATGATTAGACACATGATTAGAAAAAACAATATTCAAAAGCCCGCATCTCCAGAAGTGGGATGCTTCTCTGTGTGATTATTGTTCCTTTTTCATCTCAAGATGAAAAATTAAAAAGAAGTCTTCTTGCTTTTTGACAATACACAAAGTTGCATTAAATATCACAAGAGATTTTTCATTTTGCTTGCTACTCTTAGGGCTTCCGATATTGCAATAGCAAGAACCAAACTTTTCTAGAATAATGAGTTGTGCCTCTGTCTTCATGCCAAAGACAGGGAACACAAGGGCTAATACTTCTGGTCATAGCAGAGTCCCAGGGAGGAATCTGCCCATATTTAGAATTAGAAATTGAAGAAGCTACAGAGGAGGGACTTCTATGCCTGAAGTTACTCACCTGTCTCTAGATTCTGTCTTTTTATTAAAATTAAGAGCTTTCTTCCCTTTAATTTGAATGCCAGTAGTTTCAGGGATCCTGCCAACATTGTTCTTTGTTCCCTTACACTGTACTGTTGCTGAGTTGGAGACTGTACACTGCTGAGCAGTGTCAGAACTCTTGCAGTCAGCATATCCTCAGGTTACTCTTCTTTTCTTGGGTGAGTCATATATACATTTTGCACTGCTCCCTCAACCTGTTCTATGAGGTGCTGACCACTCTTCTCAATGAAAGTCATCAAGATTGTCTAAAGTAATAAGATGTCCTACAAACTCAACACATTCAATCCAGTGGAAAACACTGGGAAAATCCCAGTGTTTAAAAACTGGAATCTGGTAAATCCTCTTTAAAATGTTTAATCCATTATACATTTTATTTAAGGAATATAGAAAATTCAATATTAATTCACCAAATATTAATGTTATACAAATTTACAAGAGCCTGAGATGGCAACTCATTTGATGGGGAGCCTTTTAAAGAAATATTTCTCCCAGTAAAACTCTTATTTCAGCTGCCGTCTCAATACATCTTAAATACTTGAAGACAGTTACTTATGTGAAAAATGAAGCTTGCATGAAGGAAGATGACATTAGTATAGTATAAAAAAGGTAATATTTCCATTATTTGCACTTCTCAAAGTAAATATGTCAGATCCACCACTTGAGAGCAATGATTATTTCAGTGAAATAAGGAAAGATAAAATATTATCTTCTCAATAGTTACAGTCAGTATTTATTGTGGAATATAAACAGTGAAGACAAATGAGTTGTTTTAGAAACATTGTGGTTCTTTTCCCCCCCTTAGGTTGATTTCTCTAATTGGAAAGGGAAGAAATACAGTCCTATCATGGAAATTATCCAGTTGATGAGGCTGGAGATGGAAAGAAACAATTTGAATCCCTCTGCAAAGGATGAACTTGTCTGTGCATATACATACCAGAAATAATCACACAGATATACATCCAACTCTATAAACTGATAACACCCTCATTACAATAATTGTAATAATATATTACAATATCAGCTATGGGAACTACAAATCCAACTATGACTGCATTTTTAGCTCAGTCAGAATGAAGATGCACTTGATTGTTCTTTAACCTAAAAGAATTTTGGGTTGCCAAGTTTCATAAAAGCAAAGCAAAACCAAAAATCACTCTTAGAAAAGAAAGTTATTAGCAATATTGGAATTATCTCAGCAAAGGAGAAGCTACCAAGCTCCATTAGTCATTGGTCTTATTTCATTTATATTATTTATATTTGAAATGAGTATGCATAAATAAATTTATAAAGTAAAACATAATGATGATAACATAGGAACTAATACATTTTGCAAGAAATTGTTGGAAGTGTGACAATCGTGGAAAGGTTTTCCTCCTTAGATTCCCTTGTGAGTTTGGCATTAGCCCTGCTGTCCTTGCTGCATGATGTGCATTTATTTCCTTAAATTTTTACCATGGTCCCCAAACTCCCTTTGGAATCTGTAGTCTCACAGGGAGAGAGTCCCCCTGTCCTTTCAAGCATAGACTACCGTTTCTATTATTACTTGCCTAAGTCTGTATTTGGGTACACCACAATGAACATTTCTTGATGCCAGGTCTCTGAGTGATTTAGTTTTTTCCAAACTGGTCATTTGTCCTCAATTGTTGCATCACAGTAATACTAAATGGCTTTCATGTTTCCTTCCGAGCCATTAAATGTAGATCAGTAGATCCCAATAGATTCCAGGTACAAACCCAGCAACTCAGTGATGATCTTTTGTTTGTAATTTCACCCTGTTAATTTCTAGTCCATTCCCAATTAATGGGAATATGTTATATTCCCATTAGTTTATTACTAGATAAAATGTACGTAATTTTATATGTCCATAATATCTGTTCCCTAAAGAACTTTCCTGCACTTAGTTAGAAATTCTGTCGTTTCTTCAGCTGTTACATACTCTGTTTAGTAGCAGTAGTAGTTAAAAGTAATAAGCTGTCACTCTTCCCGTGATACAAATTTATTAAGTAACTTTATTGGTTGAATTTCTCCTGCTATCAACAATTAAAATTTTCTTAGTTTTGTATCTGTTCGTTACCAAAATTTTGTGAAGTTATAATTTTGGGCCTATGATACATCTATTAAAATGTTCTTGATATATTTTCTAATTATGAAACATACTTTTCTATTGTATTGTCTCTTTCCTGGATTTAGCCGCTTTATTCCCACTTATTTGAACTGGCTCTTTATAGATGATGTCTTCAATGTTTTAATGGACAGAGAGCTTCCAACTCTGTCTCAAACTTCCCTGAAATGTGATAAATAAGCTCTCAATCTCAGATGAATCCTTACCTTATTCTTAAACTTTCCATCTCCCAGGACTTGCAGGTGTGGCTCTGATGGTGGTAACCTGCATTCAGCATACCCTCAAAACCAGTTCCCAAAAGTATTACATTTCCAAGTCCTGAGTCTGATTATGTGTCCTTTGAAGCTCATAATACAGAACTGATGAGTCCATCACCTGGAAGATGATATAATGGTGACCTTCAAGATCAGCCCTTTTCCTATCTCAGAATCCTTTGCAAAACTATACCAATGCACTGAGTTCCTACACCTTTTTATGGCCCACTCATAACACGAATGACAATTCTGTCTGCAAACCTGATAGCATGTCAACCAGCTATCAGGTTTGATAGTAACCAGTAAGAAAAGATGGGATGAGTGGCTTGACAGACCCTCATCTTCTAAATCCCTACAAGCACTCTTCGAGCTTCAAGAACATAAAACCTTTTTGAAGTGATAATTGTTCTCAAAACAGCCTGAGACAAATGCTGGGCTCAGTAGATGGGGTGGTTGAGACCACAGACAATACGTCCCATTTTGTGACTCAAGAAAAGTAACCTTGAAGCTACCAGGTAACAGCTTTCCCCGGAATTTTTTCTTCCTAACTTCACAGCTAAGCCTCACACAAGCACATTGAACATTAATTCATCATGGAGTTCAATCCACTTCTTATTTCAGAGAGTCTGAATACAATAGCTTGTATGATTTAAAGTTAGAAAACAGAATCCTAATTCTAATCAAAGTTGGTCAGGATCTTCTGGAGATCTGATAAAATGACTTGTTGACTATCCTTAAGAGGTGAACAGAGGGATCCTGACCTCTAAATCACTCTCAGAACCATCCTAAACATCACCAAATCTTACTCTCAGCTACAGTTACCTGTGGTCATGACTTGGCAGTGGGTTTTTGAGAAATTTGAGAGACAAGCTGAAAAAAGCAATTTCTTTCTAACCTGTCTTCAATTCTAAATAGTTAACTCCATTTCTAAAGGGAGCTCTCTGTAGTTCCCAGGAGAAAAGAATGTAAATATGAGACATGTTTATGGTAAGGTGTTTGCCTGACCAATGGAAGATGTCCTCTCTGTTCTTGTGTGCATTCCATTCTGGTGCTGGACGCACAGACACAGGGAGACACAGAGATGATTGCAGCTCCTGAACCTGCTTGAGGAAGCTGTTTGATCGATCTCTCTCTCAATCATCCTTTTAATAATATCTATCTATAAATAAAACCTTCTGATCATCAATCCATGAACTCTGAGTCTTTTGTGGAAAGACCGGGCCTAGCTAAGGCCAACAACAACGTCGTCGTTCTACAGTTACCACCACTGCCAGCACTCCTCTCCAGCCTGAATAGGAAACTGTCATTGTTTCCACTACTTTGTCCATTGGTATGAGCTGATGATGGCCACTAGCAGAACTAGAGCTGTAAAAGAACTGTCACCATCATCTTTCTTGGTGTGCTTTCTCCATTACCGTGAGCATCCAGACAATTCTGCCACTGCTCTCACCTGAACCCTAAGTCCATGGTGAAGGTATCTATCAAAAGCCCTAAAGACATTTGAGACCATGGTGATTATGAACACTAACTTTATTTTCACTCTGCAGATCCTGACACGTACATTGGTTAAGTGGACCAGAGAAGCTAATATTCCCAAGCCCTATAAGCTTGTCCAGAGCCCTCAATAAGGGCCATAAGGCAGATAGGTCTCATAAAGAAACCAGCTTCCTAATCCATTGAAGTCTGCAGTACGTGCCAAAATAAAAGTTCCCAAATGAATTAGAGAATCAAGTTGCAATCGTGAGACCCTTAACCACTCTCACAGTGTCCATGAAGAAACCAGCTTCCTACATGACTGCAGTCCTTGCAAGTCTCACTAGTAAGCTGGAAAACACAGATTTTTCAAGCCCTTGTTTTTCCTAACCCTAACCTTACTAAAATGGTAATTAGAGTGAGGAAATAAATCCCTGAGCTAAATGAGATCCTATTATTTCGATCCTATTAACACTATGCCCTCTTCCTAGCCCTGTAGGCACTTCTGAATCCAGAAGTAATCATGTCTCTGAATGTGTGCATTCTCAAATTCTAACCCTAACAACACCCCTGAATTCTAACCCTAATTAAACTTAACTTTAATTATTGAAGTACCAGTTGTATCTTAAAGGAGAACATGAGTCATTGGCCCTTTACCTAATTCTGTGGGCCCTTCAGTGACTGTTAATAAAATGGAATTTTGAAGGTTTATTCCCAAATCATTTTCCAAACACACTCTACTCCAGTCTCTACTTACAGCCTGCAGTTAAATGAAACATATGTTACTCTCTTCTGTGAACAGCATTCCCATTTCCTAACTTCTAACTCTGCAGTAATGAGCTGAACTTTTGAAGCTTTATATTCCCAAATTCTAGATGAAATTGCAGCCCTAGCTCTAAAGTTAATTGTAGCAGAGTGATAATTTCTTACTAGTTTTATTAAGCCATAACACCAAATCTAATCCAAATATAAAGGTGGATTGGTAACTATGTTAAAAAAAAAAAAAGGCAGAAAAAAACGCAGAAAGGAAGTAAATAAAAAGGCAGAATCAAAAAGCAGCTTTGATCCTCATCAACAGTCATTCACTCCCTTTCTCCAAGACCTGTAAAAGTTAACAATAGATTACAGGAAACCAGAAGGTTTTAGAAGTTCTGAATACCTCTTTCTGTCTGGTTCTTGGGCCTTAGAGAACCCAGTAATGAATTAGATAATTAGAGGTTGTATTCCCAAACTCTAGCCTAACCTGGAAACTTTTTATTATCATAACTGATCTCTACACAGAAAGAGAATCTAATGATTTTTTAGCACCAGCTCCCTGTGTAATTCCTTGAACCTCACAAAATCCAGCAATAGATTTGCTCTCAAATCAGTAGACCCCAAACCCTTAATTCCCACCTTTAGTTATCACCAAAAGACCAATCTATGCAATAAAGGATAATGAAAAGGCTTCGGCCTAACCCAAGCCATCAAAGAATCCAGTAGTAAGGCAGCCTCTTAGTATTTCCCTAGATGTAGTCTTGATTTGAAATATTCCTCCTTTAAATGTAATTAGAAATAGAACCTGAGACACGTTTTGACATTAGATAAAATTACAGAGTAGAGATGCTGCTGACACCACTTTCCTTTCCACTTTTACTGTCCTTATAACATGAAACAACCAACATGTGTGACACTGTTGAGTTCATAGCATGAGAGTGTTTGGAAGTCTTTGATAGTGAAGTGGTTCTAGAAGACTGTGTAGGGTGAAGGGAAATAGAACATGTATGGTGTTTTCCATACTGGCTAATGATAGAATCAGTCTACTTCAAAATATTTTCAGAAATACAAACCTGGGATTTGTTTTAAAAGGAACTAGACTGTTCAGTACAATATTGGAGATAGAAATAAATTAAGCTTTGCTTAATGTGGACAAGTGGAGGATCAGAACCTGGGAGTAATTTCCACAGTTAAATTCTAATAGCATTAGGAAATATGTGTATATGGTCCATCCAAGTGGAGAGATCTCCCTCCTTTCCTTGGCCCCTGGCAGCCTAATTGCAGCATCCATTTTCGGATGTAATGCTCTGTTTGCAAGAACGTTGAAGGAAACTACATTTACCTTGGTTTTATACTCTTTCCCAAAGCATCAGTTCCTGACCACTACATAAAACAGACTTAATAATCCCTGGTGTCCAATGCAGAAAAAGCCCCACGCAATAACCCAGGGCCAGACCCTCAGCTACTGCTAATCTGCAGATCCACTAATGTCAGATCATAACCTGAGGATATGGAGTCTCAGTGTTCTCAGTGCAGACTGAGAATTGCAGGATCTGGCATACTGTTGTACAGGATTTGAAGATTTCCTGACTATTTTAAAAATAATTTAAAAATAATTAAAAAAAAATCCTTATCCCTGCACAATCATTGTATTTGTCTAATTGATGCACAAACTCAGAGGATCATTTGCCTCATGCTGTACCTGACACATAATTTCTCAAACAGAGATTACTATTAGTCATCTCTCTTCCATGCTCTACACAGGTCACTAAAGTAGCATCAATCTGTACTAAAATAAATTTTAATCTGATCACAGCTACAGTGGTGTAAATGCTTGAGTTCAGTGGAAAACCATCTGTAAAATAGATTTACTAAGCTCTTCCTTATTTTGTTCTTTTTTTTATTTGCAGGGAAAAAAAATAGAGCTTTCTACTTTTGAAATAAAAGACACCAGTTCATAAAAAATAATATTATGTATTGTGATTTGATTGTTGAAGGATTGTAATTAAAGAAGTGCAATGAAAAAAGCAGTGTCACACTTCTGAATATTTAAAATTCTCAGAGCATTTTACACACTGTAAATTAAACCTTATGGCACATTAACACTAATATGTTAAAAAAATATATATATAGGCTATATTTTAGCAGTGTATAATCTGAGTCATACACACCCTCCACACTGTTGGAGAGAATATTTGCAAATGTCAGCAGTACATCTGTGGGATCCAGGAAACAAGACTCAGTTCCCCCTGGAGCTGATGATTTCCTGTAGAAATTTGGGACTGCATTATCAAAACAACTCTATTTTCACCACAACAAGGCTGATTATTTTCAGGATTATCCTAAATCCAATGCTTTTTCCCTTTCTTTTCCTTTCTTGTCATACTTACTGATGATCTTTGAGAGGGCTATGCATCCTATAAGCTTAGCTCTGTAAAAGTAATTTATTTTGGTGCACTAGTTGGTTTTCAAAACATGTCAGTCACTCATCTCACACTTCCTTATTAGTTATAAGGAGGTATCACTGCTTTCTTCACTTTTCAATCTCTTTCAGAAATAACTGTTTATTACTTTGTGCAGTATATCAGCCAGAGCACAATCTCCATCTACACTTGCAGGTGTAACATTCCTGGGAGCTCAGTGTCAGCGTGCTGGTGCTGCAGAACAACAGGATGACACGGAGTGCAGCCATACACTCCCTTCTGCTGCCCTCCAGAAGACAGAAACACCATGCAGACTGCCATCAGGGAATAATTCCAGACTGTACAACTGAATTACCAGGGAGAACATTAGGTGGCTTCTGTCCACAGTGGGTGACTGCTCTGCCACCTCGACACCTCCATGTTACAGACCAGGAATTATGAACAGCACCAGGACACTTTCTTGGTACATTGTACATGTGTAGAGAAACATGAGACACATATGTAAAACAGTCTCTGTAATGCATTACTACTGATACTGGCCTTGTGCTGGTTTTGGCTGGGGAAGAAGTACTTTGCTTCATAGTAGCTTGTAGGTGGCTGTGTTTTACATTTGTGCTGCAAACAGTATTGATAATTCAAGGAAGTTTTTATGGTAGCTCAGCAGTGCTTGCACAGTCAAGACATTTTCTACTCCTCATACAGCCTTCCCAGCAAAGAGGCCTGGGGTGCATGAGGAGCTGGGAGGGCATACAGCCAGGATAGACCACAACTGACCCAAAGGATATTCCATATGGTTTGATGTCATGCTGAACGTGTAAATCCAGCTGAACACATGCCCACCTATGGCAAGAGATGAAATTTCATGTTTTGCTCTTGTTCGTGCATTCAGCTTTTCCTTTATCTATTAAACTGTCTTTATCTCTACCAGCAAGTTTCTTCATCTCAGTGGTAGCTGCATCCAAAATGCTGTGTTCAATCCTGGTCTAAATAGAGAAAGAAAAATAAAAGGGATATAGGGAAGGGCAGCAAGGATGATTGAAGCTGTTCAAAGAAATTCATAGCATGCATGAAAAGAAAGAGATCGTTTCTTTTAGGTAGGAATTAATAGGAGGGGGCATGAAAAAATTATGCATATTATTACTGTTCTTAGAAAAATACCTTGTGACATTTAGTGTATCTCATGAGAAAGTAAGATGATTCGGTCTCCTTGCTGAATGATAGTGGAACCCAGATACACTTCAGTCAAAGAGTAAATGTTCTTCATGGTAAAAATATCCTACTTTTTGACATAAAATATCGAGGTTACCATAACCAGACCTTTGTGATTTGTACGTTTTGTGGGCCTGGAAGGAAACTTCCTCTGGCACCTGATCTTCCTGACTGCCCTGCTCCTTTTCTGAGTTCTGAGATATAAACCAATGCCATGTAAAAGTGTTGGATATACAAGGGGAAATTACTCTCAGGATATCTTCCAATACAGAAGCATCTGTTGCCTTGGAGAAAGGGGGAAGAAAGAGGGAGAATATCGCATAAGTCTGCTGTGGAATTTCAGGTACCGATTAAACATTACAGAAGTGATCTTAACATTGCAGTTGTGGGGTTTTTTCAGATAATTCCTTGAGTAAAATACATAGTTTGTCTCCTGAATAAAAAATGTGATTTTTTTCTTTTTTATGTAACATAATATTTTTCTCCTTAACCAAATTTTTCTTTATCTTTGGAAATTATCTGCAGCCTGTTTCTAAAATCTTTATTCTTATGATGCCTCACTCCTAGCATACTAATTTCTCTACCTTTCCTAGTCTGTTACCAATTATAGTTTACATTTTAAAAGGCCTCCCCTTTTTTCCCCTAGTTTTCAACAAGTATTTCCAAATTCTTGTAAACATTGTCTCTGTCTGGTTTCTTTATTTTTTTTCTTACATAAATATCTAGCATCCTTATTTTTCTCATATCCCTCAAGCGTTGTTTCCTCTGTTGCTAAGTCTATCTCTCCCCCACAGTTATTTTTATGACATCTGTCCTAGATGTGTGTCCCCCTTTTTTTTTCTTCATTTGTTGTTTCTGCTGCACAATTCTGCAGCTCTATGTACAGCAGCTACAACCTCTGGGAATATGAGGGAAATTGATAGTGGCAATTGACAGATGGTCTCTTTTTCTACCTAATAATGATGCTAAAATAGCAATGAAATCTTAGAATTGTCATAAAAAATTACCAGAGCATCACTCTCCAACAGTATGAAAATTGAGTCTCAGCCAGGTTTAACCACACAGAAAAATTATAAATCTCTCCAATAACTCTGCAAACAAGAAAAGAAAAAAAAACACATAACACTTCCTAGTTAAACACTAACTCCAACTTTTAGTTTTGCATGGAAAATGTTCAGGATAGGAAAAATAGGAGGATACTAAGTGGCACAGCTTGTGAACTATGGGCTGTAGATGGAGCTTGACAGATGTCCAGTGTTTGACAGGCCTCTAGCATTCAAATTGCTCTCAGATTAGCCAGCACATCTCCAGTAATAAAAGAGAGTAATGATTTCAGCTCTCTTATTTATTCATTTTACACTGAGTCTGAAAGCCATAAAACACTGCACTGATGGATGTAAATTGTCTCAGACAATTAGCTCCTATTGTGCAAAAGCAAATTTGAAGTCTCTCCAGTTTAATAAGCAAGATGCCTTGGATTGCATTTCAAATATTAGTGAAGTAAACAAAAAAAGAAAAAAAAAGGCTTATAGTGGGCAGACAGATGTGTAATGTCCAGGGTGTGACTGGAAAGCACTGTCAGGAATATAAATCTGCAACACGACACTTCAGTTGTTAAAATGCATATTTGCCTATCCTCCTTGTATTATCGAGTAATAATCTCCTCCTAAAAGTAACTCTTTTTTCTTCTCTTTATGGCATTTTTTGGTTTGATTGCTAGGTCTAGACAGAGCCATGATATTTACCATTCCTTCACCAAACAGTTACTTGGTCTCTTCAACTCAGAAAATCTCTCTGCAGTGTCTGTCAGATTTTTCAGTAAAAGACTCCCCAAAAAGACTTCTACTTATGATCAGTCAGCAAAGTCATTCAAAACAGTTCAGATAATTTTCCTCTTATGATGCCAAAGACAAGTCAGTCTAGACATTTCAACTTGTATGGTGATATTTCCCAAGGTCTATTTTTTTTACAGCATAAGATTTTCTGGGAATGCGCCATGGATTTGAAGAAATGGAATGTACTGTAGGCTTGAACCAAAAGTTCAAGACCTAGCAAAGTGCATACATATTCTTATGTATATTGATTATTCATTCCATCCTTGCCTTGCTGAAATTTATTTCTTTTTTGTCCTGATAGCTTTGCCTTTGAGTGAGAATTGAGCCCTGGTCATTCAGAAAGGAGTTTGAAGGAAGCATGGGAAGTGATGGCTTAATCAGCTTCAAATTTAAGACAGCCTTTATCCTTATGGACATTAAAAATTCATGGTTGCATTTGTATAAATTAAAACCATGACAGATGCAGAGCAAATGTAAGAAACCCCATAAGCATCAGAATTATCACCCTTTTGCTGGACTTGTGCAACAGTCACCATGGTGTCCCCGGCATGCCAGAATGATATCAGTTGAAGCATCTATCACAATCTCCTGTGCTGCATATCCAGTCACAGCAGCTCAACAGATTCTCCCTCAGTTGTTTCAGGGCTGTCTGTCTCGTTTAACTGTTTTAGCTTTGAAGTTATGTCAAAGGGCTTCTGTGAAGTTGACCTTAAATCTGAAACAATACCAGAGGCTGAAACTGGATGGTCTGTCCTGGTTTTCACAAATCATATGGAAAAGGTAGTTGGGATCTACACATCACCACTTCACAGCAGTACTAATAAATATTCTTTTGTACTCCACCTACATGTTCTGTCATTTCACATCATTGGTCCCTAATTAGTAAGTAAATTTTTCAGAGTTGTGAGGAAGAAAAACATTACAAATGTGAGATTAAAATAAATAATATGCTTACTATAACACAAATAACCAAGCAAAAAGAAAGAAAATCATCCCCAGATATCTTTTGATGACCCTGACCTTTAATACTTAGAGTATACTTCATCAGTAAAAGAGGGCTGCAAGGGATATCAATTAGTTATTACAAAGAGACAGCAATACCTGAAGAAAAAGGCTTGATTTTCCTTTAGCCTAAGGCTTTTTCCACTGCACTAACAGTGCAAATGACCTTACACAGTGTGTGAAAATTGCATCTGCAGTTATAGAACATCAAAATGGACTTTTATATATACGTCAATTGGATTCTTTCTCTCCATTTCCATCCTTCCAACACACCTGCTCTTGCAAGGAGAAAGGTTCTAAAGGACACACTTTATACATTAACAGTAGTAGTGTGGTCAGCTTTTTCCACAATGATTGTTTCAGCTTGAAGTTGGGTCTGAAACAATAGCTGTCTAAAAGGAGGCTTCTCTGTAGTTTCATTCTCAGAGGTCAAGATAATGAAATGTATATTTTTCTCACCCAGCGAAAACTGAGAACAATGGATGTGATTTTGTACACACAAGTACAAATTATGTGTTTAGAAGGTATGTATTTAAAACACTATGCTTCCTCAAACTCTGAAGAGTGTATAAACAGGCTGTAGTCCTAATAAGCTTTATCTGCTAAACAAAATAGTAATGGCATTGGTTTCTTAAGTATAAATTTAAATTTTCATTCAGCACATGTTATCTTCCTGCCTTTAGTATATCTTGAAAAAGTCCTTGAGATGAGTCTGAAGAGCAACTGTTGACCATCTCTATAAAAAATGCATTCCAGCTTGCTAGTCTTATCTGTTGCCTTTTCTCCTTTCATCTTTGGCTGGGGAACACCCCGTTCTTGTTCAGAAAACTAGGTTCAGCAATTACGAGTTTGTTTAAGGAAAGGTTATGGGTTTCTTCTGTGTTGTTTACCCTATGTTCCTAATTATTTTGTATTTTAACATTCAACATAAGCTTTACATGCTTTACATGAATTTCCACGACTCTTATTTCTGAAGAGTAATCCAAACCACGTTTCTTTTTTGAGGAAGAAAGAAATGACAAAATCTTTAAGCAGACCTGATTGTGTTAATGTTTCTTTTTCCTCCCTGTTCTGCTTTTATTTTATAGAGCTCAAGATCATTTTAAGACTTATTTTAATTTCATTTGCAAAATCTAAATCAGCTTCATCACCTCAGTCAATTTTTGGCAACCTATATTATTACTGTATTTCCTAACCTTTAATGTACATAAATACATAACTTTCATTGCTGATTAATACCCTTCTTCATTTCCTGTAGGCACTCTGCTTGCTCCAAATATCCTCTTTGAGGTGCTTTTAATTGAGCATGAGATTACATAATTTTCATGTCTGTGCAA
Source organism: Vireo altiloquus (assembly GCA_013396875.1). Lineage (NCBI taxonomy): Eukaryota > Metazoa > Chordata > Aves > Passeriformes > Vireonidae > Vireo > Vireo altiloquus. Next base: position 554,840 of record VZRF01028485.1, read on the forward strand.
AGTGCGTTTGAAATCTCAGAATTTAACACATTTCTTTAAAGCCAATATTAAGTTTAGCAAATATGGGTATCTATCAGCATATCTGCACAATCCATACCAGTTGGTGTCAAAGTAGTAATTAAATACAGTGCAAAAGCAAATCAGGTCCTCCAAATGTTAATCTCATTATCACCTTCTCAGCCCCGCTTGCCAGAAAGTTAACAGCCGTTAAAGCTCTGCTGCTCATCCAATCAGAATATTAAATTAATCAGTATGGCCTGACACAAATATTGCCAGTGGTGTTAATCCTTTTCTTTGTACATAGCAAATGGGGAAATAAGTGGCAGTCTATGGAGCTTGATGAATTCCTATTAATATTTCAAATCTGCAACACGCTTTGGAATGTTTTATGTTGTGGTGTGCAATGAGAATTTTCTCAGAGACTGGAAAATGCACCTCATGTCTGGTTCTCAGGCTCTTTTCACTCATCTGTGTTCCCCTAGTGCTGCTCGTAGATAGTTTCCCCTCTCTTCCCTCTCTCTGTGCCATCATATGACTTCCTGGCAAACTTTTGAAAATGTGCCAGCAGTGTCTGAAATCAGATACGATTAGATGGATGTACCCAGACAGGCTCCAGCATTCAACAGGCATGTGTTGTAGGGAGACATCTGCACCACAGAGTAACATTGTTCTTTAAATATATTCTGGGTATCACAAAAGATATACAGTAATCCTTTAATTTTTTTTTTTCCATAGGCAGACAAACATGAAAACAGAAAGAACCTCCTGTATTGAAAATCTTGGCTAATGCAAGTCGTCATGTTCTCAGAGCCTTGGATGCTGTTCAGCTGAGGCCTTTGCCCTGCCTTTGTTATGATAGTGGCATCTAAGCCATGATCCTGTCAGAATAAATCACAGATAATAAAAAAATATTAAATGTACATAATTCCACCTTTCATGTGGATGCTTCCATTTATAAATAATGCAGGTCCATAAAGAGTATGTTTACAGCCTTCCAGAGTCACAACTGCGTGCGCACATCCCTGAGTGTGGATGTGTGTGTACACGCGAGAACACACGCATGTGGGGGAACACGTTTATATCCATGTATATCCATGTCTACAGGGCTACCTAAACATTTCTCAACGTGCATATTTCTATAAACACAAAGTATACATACATGCATGTACTCATGCTGCAAGAGGAATAAATATTCATCGCTCATTTTAATAATTCATCATAATAAATATTTATATAACATACACAATGATGTGTTGTGGTATAAATGTTTTAGTGGCATGAGTTGGGGCTGAATACATTATTCATGAGTGACAAAGCCACAACTAAGTCATGCAGGTCAGCAATAAAATCTTTCCAAGTCACTCTCATGAAATTCTTACATACTATGAAAATAACTATTTATCAAATGTCTAGAACTGCTAAAATTCTTTATTCCTGCTTTTTTCCTCTATTAATGTTCTTCTTTCTGATCAGAAATAATCCAAAAATATTGCAAATATGTACATAAAATTAACATTTTCAACTTTCATTTTGATAAATATAAAGTCAGCCATCATTCATTAACAGGGAGTAAAGACAGCATCAAAATAAAGGCTTTTTTACATTGCAATTACCTATAAGCTTTGAAAATAAACCAGTGATTCTGATAAGAACAGGGGAGAAAACAAAGGAAAGTATAGTACAATGACAACAACTTCTCCAATATTCAAAGTTACACATTTTGGGATTTTGCCAAGTGTAAATGCTGGAAAAGTTCATAGGGAACAATTTTATTGGTGGCAATATGATTTTCTTTTTTCTGACTGAACAGACATTTGTCTGAAACTGTGTAGAGGTGTGGAATAGTCAAGTCAGCCTTAGAGGAGGAGGATCAGTAACAGGAAAATGATGAGACAGACAGAGGTAACTGATAAATTGAAGAAGCACAAGATGAATTTTATTTATAGCATGGTTTAGCACTTTATCATACAACTCGACAATTTATCCCATTGCTACTGTCATTATTCGTGCAGTAATGTGCATTTATTTGCATGTTTTTTACCTCTGTTTTTCACTAGTTTAGGTACAAGGTGCATTTGTTTAGGTCTGTAAGATAATACAAAAACACACAATGTATCTTTTCCTATATCATATCATGCTGTAGTGATGACAGGAAGTGACTGGTGTAAATACATATAATTCTGGATAAAAATGCATACACACCAAAAGGTACTCAACCTAAGCAAATAGGCAAGTAGGATTTTGAAAAATCTGAGTGTATGGGGATAGCTTGAATAGAGATCTTTAATTGTGATTGTCTGGAAAAAAATGTACTTTAGATTGGAATAGTGTGGCCTAAAAGCTCCTCTGTGAATAACAATTCTGTACACTCTCATTCTGATATATATGTGTATACATGCATACTTTTTTAAAATTTTATTTTTTATACATGATCACTTAGATCTGTTGTTTGGAAAAAAAATTAAAGAGGTTGTACCAGGCAAAATAATATTTTTCCTCTACTACATTGGCAAACAACTGCTGATACCAATACCTTGCACCCCCCTGCAACATGATAGCAATATCTCTTCTTCCAAGCCCCTAAGCTTAACTGTGCATATTTTCATTAATTATAATTTGGAGGAGATGGAGAGTTTCTTTGAGGTGACAGACAAACAGCAGGATATCATGAATATGTATTGCATGTCTGAGAAAATAAATTAACAGGGGCCATCCACTCTGGTGACCCACTTAGGCTGTCATTGATGAGTGTGACAGGAAGGTTCTGTAAGAACTGAATTTGCATGACAGACTTTTCTCCTGATCAACTAATTTACCCTATGCATTTAGATTATTTTAAGCACTACACAGCAGTCAGATAATTAATCACTAAATCACCAGTAGTGACATTAAGGTACAAGCAATACATTATTGCTGATCACCACTTAAAACTCAGGCTTGTCGGGCTTCAGCTCAAAAATTAGTGTAATCTTACACTGAGTAATAAAACATATGATCTGATATGTTCATAAGGTTAGATGTTTGGGGAAAGAGGTTGATACTCTGTAAATAAATGCATTTTGTTGTTCTTTATGACAAATATGAAAAAAATGATGTAAATTCTCACAGAAGTACCTAGTTGCCACCAGTTATTAGGTTATTCTATTAAACACAGGTTCTATCAAGCTTAAATGTCTTAAAATTCCTAGTGTGAAAATGTTTGTGTGCATGCACATATATCTGCATACATAGAAGTGTATAAATACGTGAATGAAACATCCTTTCCTGCGGCTGAGATATCTTCATACAAACAAACACACTTTCAGCCAAACCTATCTGACCCTTAGAAGAACATAAACAGATATGGAATTATAATAAAATGAGTCTCTGAAAATATAATAACATTAAAATGTGTGTTTATGTGATGCATCAGAAACACACGGAGAGCATCTTCCTGTGGTGTAGCTTTTTAGTGATTCATATAAACTTGATTCAATGCCTGTAGCAGCATTTGAGTCTTCAGATGCTTTCTTAGTGCATTGAGTTTGGCCTTAAAATTATACCATGCAGGCCAGGTATAAACTATCATGTATTTTAACAAATTCCTCAATGAAGGCATGTAAAATGTAAGGTAAAAAAGGCCATCTTTTGTCTTAACAACTTGAAAATTAAGAATAGATTTTTTAATTCTTTTCTGTCAGACATACAAAAAGTTCTCAACTCTAAAAATTAATCAGGCATCTGCAATCCTATTAATCACATAGGGAAAGCCAACAGTCTATAAAACTTTGTTTTGAAAACTGGGACAAAACTCGTGGCGTTTGCCTGGTTCTGACTGACTACATGTTTTTAATAACAGCAGCAAACTCGAGCACCAAATTCTTTAGCCCAAGAGGCCTTTGACACTTTCGGAAACTTAAGCTTCTTAGTTGGACGATAACAAATTAGTGTTTGAGACCTCCTGTCTTTAATCTTCTATGCTTACTTGCAATCAAAGAAACAAGTCAGGTCTAGAAGGCCTATTTATCCCGAGGTGCACCTGGCAAATCACTTGTGTGCAGCTCCAATGCCATGACTGGGAATTCATCCATCTGTGCATGTGCCTTGGGTGCCTTTTGGAGAAATCCACCTGTTGGGACATAATAGACTAGAAAAAGCATAATCTATTTGGTAGCCAAGGTAATTCTTTCTCCTTATAATTAATTACTTTTCTTTCCTAATCAAAAGCTACTTCTGACTCTCTTTGGGCTTCTTTCTATGCTTACTGAAGAGTTTTCAACAGAACTGAAAATGTTCCTGAAGCAAAGTTCTGCAGCTAATATCTTTTATAAATCCACCTTGACTCTTATCACTCTGCAATTTCTTTGTAAGCTGAGCTGCAATTGTATCTTAAAGGCTTATTTCAGTTCCCAACCAGCGGCTGAGTTTAAGTGACTAGAGAAGCACAGCAAGAGATGAGGCCATTCAAGTCATCAGCTGAAGTACTCAGGAAACTTAGAAAATGTGTAGGGCTGTTTTGTTCAGAAACACTGTGAGGACAGCTATTCACAATGCACTCTGCAAGCAGCAGCACTTTTCCCAGAAGTCTCTTAAAGTCTGTGTTGAATAAATAAGGCAATAGCTTTCTTGTGCCACCAGCAGAGAACAGGGAATGATAATGTGCTGGGGAATTGAGCCAGGCGCATCAGGCTCTCCACAGTGCAAAGTCCACACCCTGGGCTATGGAGGTGAGAGCACAAACAGTAATTTTATTAACTGCTGATCTGATTGTTTATCTGTACCTACTTTGGGAAACTGGGTTACATCAATGTGAGTCAGCAAGACAAATTTGTACATATTTAGAGGACAAGTCCCCATCTCCTAAGACCCAAACTACACCTATTGTCTCATCCTTGGACGTCTCACCTGGAGTTCAGATCAAAGCTGTGAATATCAGAGACTTTGAAAGTTTTCCAGGCAATGCTAAAGCCAATAAGAAGATTAAAAAAAACTGTGATCCTTAGCCCAAACTGAACAAATATATTTTAGACCAGAAGAAACCCAAAATCCATCTTTGAATAAACTGAAGTTTGTGATCTTGGAAAATATTTGTTCACATCACATATGTTACCGTGGCAACAAAAAAAAAAGTTGTTGAAATAGACATCTTGTAGAAAAGAGTCCAAGACTAATTTCAATAGAAAAGAGAGAAAATAATGTGGAAACAGAAGTCTGAAATCACAAGCTTGTATGTAACTGCTTCAAGGGAGATGATGGTTTTATCCCCTGGTCCAAGTCCTGTATGTAGATAGAGCATTAAATACAGTGAGAATGTATCAACAACTTTTTAGTGGGAGGGGGAATCCAGGATTGACATCCCTCATCTGAGTTTGTGAACACAGGTCCATTTTTAAGCTCATGGTCTCTCCATGAACCTTTACAGCAGGAATGAAGGATTTAGTTCTGTGCCAGCTGCTGCTCCTTGCATTGCTCACAGGCAGGTGGAGGCTGCAGAGCAGTGATGACAAATCCTGTCCCCCTCAAAACAGGCAGAGTAATGCCAGCTATTGCAGAGAGCACGAATCTCCTGACTACTTTTCTCTGACTACTTTTTTTCTCTCCAGCTTTTCCCCAGAAATAATGCCATAATAATTCTCACTAGTTTGGTGCTCCAATACCTGTCCCTCCATCAGCTGAAAGAGAGGAATTGCACCCATTCCTGGAAAGCAAGAAATAAAAAGGAAATCCCTTACAACCTTATTTACTTAGGTAAAATGGTGTTATTGACATTCGGTCAAGGTTTGGAACGTTACCATAAATCCTTCTATTTTAGTGGGATTAGTGGGCAGAGTTCTCATGTACTTCAAGAAATTTTATACGTACAATTAACCAAAGTGAGAAAATGGGATGTGAATCATTTTCAGAGAAGAGTTATTAGTGACCAGAGATGTAAGAAAACAAGCATGTAGCATGAGGTACAAAAGCTAGGAAATCCTTTCATAATTTTTTTTTCTTTTTTTATTACATGATGCCTCCAAAAAGTCATCTGTTCTTGAAAGGATATTAATTTTGACCAAGTAATTTTGAACAATGTTGTATTGGTAGAACATATTTTTTTATTATTCTGTTAAAATATATTTTTATTGATTTACATATTTCCTTGAGGGTTTTCTGGATTTTCAAGACCTGTCTAGAAAGAACAAGGCTATGACCAGTGAGCAGCTTAATGAAATTCTTCCTGCAGCTAATTTGTGTGGGGACAAAGGCCCTTTGTAACCACTTTTCTCATATTTGGGGTTTAAAAAAAAACCCATGCACAAAAAAAATGGGCTGTTTTCTGGTCATAAGTCAATATCTTTTACTTACATTCAATAGAAACAGTGAATTTTTTAGCCCAAAGGTTTCAGAAAGAAAAGGAACTCTTCCATTTTCCAAACATTAGTAATGTAAAAACTGCAAGTGAAAAGACTTATTTGCATGCTTAACTTAATCATGTGAATAGGTCTGTTCAGTATGTGCATGCCTGTTTGCAGAATGGAAACCCAAAAGACCAATCTTAGTCCCAGTGGAATTAGGAAAGGCTTTACCAATTATTTCACTAGAAGCAGGATCATGACATTACATATGAATGAGAATTGATGGTTTAGAGACACGATTGTTTTCAGAGTAACTGTTTTGTACACTGCCAATTTGTCCAGCTCCCTACGGTCTGTTAGCGAGTCTCACAATTCCCTATCTTAGCTGGGAAAGACACATACCTCTCCAGTCTTACAACAAGAAGCTGTGAAATTAACCACTTTGTTTGGGAAGCAAAATGTTACTTCATAATTCTTAGCAGAAGGACTTTGCTTAATAATTGCTTAAACTGCTTAATAATAACATTAAACAAGAAAAGAACAAGAAAAAAAATGAGATTAACTTACAGCTGACAACTAAAATGCTACAATGAACAAGTAGACAATTACATAGTCTGTGGGGCAACTCCTCCCCCAAATTATTTAATATTTAGTAACAATTATATTTAAAGGACAATTTGTGGGTGTAAAAAGAGGTACTATTTATGAAATGCAGCTGTCCATTTATTTGAATGTTTAATTTTTTCGTAACAAAGAGTTAGAAATAAAATTAATTTAAATCTGCAATGAGAAATACTCTAGTTGAACCTCTAAGTTTACAAATACTCACCAATCCCTTTACTTAGCTCATTCTCCACCCTCCTTTCTGTTGGGTCCTTTTCCTTTCCCTGAAGTCAAGAAAAAAATAAAAAATTTTTTAAAAGAGACTGCAACAAAGAATAACCATGTAATTGTGTAAGCATATTAGGTGGACCAAACTTTCAGATAAAAAATATAGTCTGGAAACATTCCTATTGCCAAGGTAAGACAGGAGGTTTTTCAGGCGCTTAAAGGTTTCTTTGCCACCTAGGATCAGGCCTAGGATCCATTCATTTCCCCCTGAATCCTTTGCCATCTGTGTTATCAAAGCAGTGAAAAAATGATAAGCTGGCTGATTGTGAATTCAGAAGAAATCACTACTTTTCTTTGGAAAAGGCTGTGGAGTTGCTTAGGGAAAAGACTAGAGGGCAACCTGTTAGCTTTCCTTAATATGGCCCATTAAGGGCAAATCTATCTGAGGTTTTCCATCCTTATAAAATATTCAGTAGGTGTGTTCTTAATGAAACCAGGAGACACAGATGACATCTGTAGGTGTAAAACCAGCCATCAGCCTCCTGACAGCCTTTTTCTTCTTTATGCAGTCATGGCAGGGAAATACTTTGAAACATTCCTCGCCTTCATGTACTTCTTCACTTTGTTCATTCCCTTTCCTTTTCTCTGCAGCAACTGCAATGGAAGTTTCCACTTTTTTTTTTCCTCATTTGGATTTTCCTTCTCCTGCTTCTAAAATATCTCCTCTGTTCCTCCACCTCTGCAGTCTGTGTGTCCTCAGTTTCCTTTTCTTGGTGCTGCCAGCATTCTCACCACCCACCCTGCTTGCTGTCCTTTTCAGGCACCTGCAGGCACATTCCTTCCCTTGGCAGCAGCCCTGGATCCCTCTCTAGGCATTTAGCAGCAAGGCACTGCCACCTGCAGAGAGCAGCTCCCACAGTGACAACTGCACTGGAAATGGGAAGCAATACAATCTGGCTGCTAGATTTTTGAGGCTTTTCCCTTGGATTAGGAATCAGTTCTCCTACATTTTCTTAAATCCACTTTTATTTTTACTACGAGGTAAATGAAAGCACGTCTACTTTAATATTTAAACAGGATAATGATAGGGGAATGTCCCTTGTGATAAAAGCTTACATTTTTAATATTAAAATTACAACGGTAAGTCAAAGTCTGACCAGGCTTCAATAGATATTTAGTGAGCCATCTGATCTGAACACAGGTTTATCACCTCTTTGTGTGCTGCTGTCTATTACAAGTGGCAGCACTACCTTTGTTTTTAGGATGACTTAACATCCAGACTTCTTCATAGGTACTGAAAACAGATCCAGACAAGCCTGTATCCTGGTTTTAGATGCTGCCTTAAATTGAAAAATTGTGTTAAGATGCATGCAGAGGTGTTCTGCTCTGTTGTTTGCAGGAAACAATAAGAGGCATTTCAGCTTGAAGAAATTTTTCTCCCTTCTTTTGGGGACCATAGGCAACTGCAGGAGCCTGGAAGTCTGTATTGATAAATGAAATATGCTCTCTGGAGCTGAAGCCAACTGCCTGGTATGTCCTATACAGACTACTAAATGTTCTCGGCCTTCAGAGTGAAATGGTTGCACTCATGTCTCACATTGAGCATATCCCTGAGGAGTGCTGGCTCCTGAACTGCACTCAAGCATTGTTTCCAAGAGTGCTCATTATCCTAGCCAAGTCTCTGCCAAAGTTTTTCTGAAAAAAGTTTTAGACAATGGAGTTGTAGTCTTGGAAGGATCCTTTGGTGATTTTTACTATACTTGATGCAGATTTTTATCATTTGGATAAAAATGGAGTGAAATCTGGATGCCTTAGAAGTGTTTGTTTCAGACTGATTTATTTCCACTCTGGTGATAGAAGACTCTTCTCAGGACCAGCTTGTTTTGTTCAAGTGTGCAGACAGCTGTGCATCTCCTTCTCCCCTGTGGCTCCCCTCTACTAGCACTTCAGTTTTCACTCTGAGACAGAAAGCACATTCCCTGCCAATACCTTTCAAAGAATAATTACCACTCCTTCCCCTTCCGTCCTGTACTTCTTCAGATTCAACACATCACAGATGCCAACTGCTGCAGTTGGAGAGCTTGCTTAAGGTGAGCGACGCATCATCTGTACTGCAAACATTGCCATGCCATGGCCTAGACCTGGACTTGTGGCTGGCTTTCCATCAATCATGTCTCTGAGAACTGATTAGGCACATCTGGATATGGAAGTGTTTGATGAGGAGGTAGGAGACCAGATATCATCAGTGATGGACAATTAATGGATAGGGTAAGGGTCAATGACAGCACTGAAGACACAGCCAGCTGTGTCTACTCTTTTCCAAACAGTGGATATCATGGTATAACAGCTGTGGAGGGAAAAGAAGACGACTTGTGGGACTAAAACCACAAATTTCAACAAGTAGGCTTGCAGAAATTTCACAGCTGACTTTAAGAAGATGAAAACACCTTGGCATCTGACATATGTATGAAACACCAACATTCGTCTAAATCTACAGTTTTCTTTCACTGTTTCTGGTTCGCTAAGAAATATTTAAAACCATTGTACATAGCTTAATTATTGCTCTCAGTTCAGTCTAAATTAATTTCCATCTATATCTTTCTTATGAAATGTAGAGAATTCCCCAGGTTAAAATTATTGTTGCTTTTAATGACCTTAATCCTGCCAGATTCAGTAATAGAAATAGTAACATTCTAAAACTTAAGCACATGCAACTACAAAACTTAACTTCTTCCTTAATGGACTGGATTAAGTTAGTCCAGCCAACAAACTGGTCCTCTGTGTGTCTGGGAGATGATTTCATCTCCTGCAGAGCCCTCTGCAGCTTCAGGAAATGCGGAGGTAGTCACACAGTTATCAAGGCAAATTATTATAAAATATGTTTTTTATAAAAAGTTTTAAAAGGAGAAACCTAAAGATTTTCAATTGACTATAGAACTGTACAGACGGAGGATAGAAGGAGATGGGGAGGAAAACCTCTATTTCCAATGCAAAACTGGACTAGAAGCACAGTTATACATAGCATTTGCACTGTCCTGTGGGAACTCTGCTATATAGTACAAGCATAGCACTTTTTTCTCGCTCTCATTCTCCAGATAAGCCAAAGCTGAAGTGGCACATAAATGCATGCCTGGCAGGAGGCCAGGTCCCTGTGTTCTGGAAGAAGAAGTGTCATGTAATGTCTGATCAAGAATTATGCAGTTGTTGAAGATAAGAAGATTTTCCCCTTAAAAATCATGGGAAATTAGTCGAGTCCAGGAAGCAGGGAGATCTCACCTGTCCAGCAGTGAAGAAGCAGACCTCAGTCTGCCATTCTGCTATTCTTCTTGCTGCTGCCACTGCTGCTTTACCCCATCAGTCCTCCACTACTCCAGGCACGGTGCTATGGCTCAGCCCTCACTCATTCAAGTAGCCTGACTCACTCAAGCTGACGTTTGACATGATGTGTTCCTCTACAGGTGCACTGCTATAAATCAGGAGCAAGTCCACAGAGGTTGGAGGGTTAGTATCAATATACAAGCAACACAAGCAAAAACAGGCTCAAACAAGAGTAAAAACTTGGGCCAGCTTTTTAAATTTATACTGAATGACAGATTTATGGAGCAGATTATAAACTGTTCAAGGCAGACGATCATTTTATTCTCCAGTATTCCACACACTAAGACTGAAGCCTCCAGAGTATGAATAATTATATGTCTATTAAAAGGAACATTTTTATTTTTAAACATGAAAAGCAGCATTGTCAGCAAAACATAAATATTTATTTCAAGAAAGATGGCTCACTTGTCTACAATCTTTAGTAATGACAGAGGGCAAAAGGTCATCTCCTAGAAGTATACTCAACATGTATCCCCAAACCTACTGTATCTGGTATTGCACTGATGTAGAATGATTGTATTTTCTGTCTCTCTTTTCCCAGTGTTTTTAGTGCTTTTAGGGCTTTTCATCCCAGAGTTTCACTGCTATCTGTCTCTGTGTGTGGATGATACAGGGACTTTCCATATGCTCAGCATAACTTAAATAAACTCTTCAGCCATTTGAAATGTGGGTGTTACTGTTTAAGGGGGAAAAAAGTAGATGGAGGGGAAGTGACAGATGTTTTTACTCAACAGTGTTCTCCCATGATTTTAATAAAGATTTTTGATATATAAATAGTGCTTTCAAAGCTAAATATTTTTTCATGTGGTATTTAGCCATAGCTTTGTTGTTTTTCTCAGAGTAAAATTCAGCTGGAAAAAAATATATGATACGGTATTAATATACATGTATATGGGTCTTTATGGTTCTATAAAAGTATATGGTTCTTTAAATTGAAAATAAAACCAGAGTAGGAATTAGGGAACATTAAAATATTGGAAACTTGAACTATCCTAGTGTGTAAGCAGCCATGTTTGCAAATATCCTTACAGACTCCATATGGTTCCAGCAGCCTGATCACTCCACCGAGTTGGAGACAGAAAAGTTAAATTCTACATAGTATGTGTTTAACTATAATGTCAGTCCTACTCAAGTCCCCCATAATCAGGTGTACGTACAAACGTGTATCCTCAGAAAGATTCTTTTGTACAAGATTCTTCTTGTACAATTCTTTTGTACAAGAAGTCTGAACATAGTCACAAAATTTGGGGTAGATTCATAGTATATGAAGAGTTTACAGGCAATGTGTCATTTTCCTAGGCTCTAAATATAAACTCAAAATTGGTTCCAAGTGCTGGAGAACTGAGATGTTTTGATCAAGACTCACATAAATCAACAGGCCTTGTATTAGTGCTTGAAGTTTGTATTAAGACTGAAGTTCTTGATTTAGCAAGCCATTGACCACAGACTTGAGACCATCCTTTCTCAGAAAAATATTTAAATTTAAACACATATCTAAAGTTCTTTTTCTAAGTGAATTTTCCTTAATTTTCAACTACATACGGAGAAGTCATCATGACACCTCCCAAAAAGTAGGTATAAAGTACATGGTGAAGATCACTGAGAGCAGAGGGGTGGCCTGAAATGGAAAAGACAAGGTTTCATCTTCAGGCTCTAGGTCTTGCACTAAAAGGAATATTTTCTACTCCTGGGCATGTTGGTAGCGTCCAGTCCAGTGCTACACCCATGCCAATATACTGTACCTGGTGTTCCTTTTTTATGCCTCCTTAAACTGGGGCTATCAGGAAAAGCAGCTCAGCCCTGCTCACCTTGCTATGGCTGCAAGTCCCTGTTAGCTGCCTTGCACCAGTGCTAGGAAACATGTCCCTGCACAGTGAGATGAAGAAGGGATTTGACCCCATAGAAAACCGATCATTTTTCTTTCCTGGGCGAATTTTAAGCTGGGTAATATCTCTGTGTTTTTTCCATACAGCTGAGTAAAATTCAGGCCAGGCGAATGGGAATTGTGAAGAACACACAGGCAGAAAAGGGGGAGGTCTGAAGCATCCTCCCAGCCCCATCCTGTGCTGTGAAGACAGCCTCCAGACTTTCATCCCAGTATGTTAGCTCTGGTGCAGCATGAGGCTAGAACTGTGTCTGGACCAAAAATTTAGATGCAGACGCCTACGCTGGGTGTCTTTTCCCATCATATTTCCAATTCCAATACTAGCATGGGAATACCAAGCTCAGTTCGGCCTGTACCTGCTAATGTACACCTACACATAGCTTCTGTGCATCTGCTCTTTGTCTGGTAACTTGGGGAAAACTGTATTACCTCAAATGACAGGGAAACATATTCCAAGCAAAAATTCTTTCACAGCTTGTGAGGCTTACAAGCACTGAAGTAAGATGTGCCAGTCAAGCATCTTGGGCTACCATGCCAAAAAAACCACATATAGTTCCCAATTAGAAAATTATTAAGATGTTGAGAAGGGAGTGCTTATGTTTTAGTATTCTGATCTGCTCAAAAGCTGTTCATGACTTAAAGTGGTTCATTTGGGCATGGCTCTCTCTCTCATTTTAATACAGTGAACTGGTTTTAATACTTCATCAGAGCATACCGTGCAATTATTGAATACACACATAGCCAGCATGGCTTAGGGAAATTGACGGATATTTCAACACTTTTGTTTAGTAACTGATTTAACATGCATTTATTTTAAGCTTTCTGATGCAATACATGTTGTGAAATAAAGACTGATAAGGAATCCTAGTCAGAATAAGACTCAATTGCAAAAGAAATTCCACACATTACTATTATTTTCAGTCAATTTGGGGACTGTAGCAGCCAATACACTGCCAATGGTTCCGATTCATGTTGAGAATATTGAACAGATTTTTATTCTGCAATCTTATTAGGGTTTTTTAAATATTTATTTAAATATAATTTAATTTTAGATGGGAGTTTATCTATCTTGAACAACTCTGTTACTAAAACACCACATTCAATAAAGGGATCAAATGTCATTTTTTCCATTTACAAATGTGATATTGTTTCTGTTTAGAAAGGAAAACACATTGAAGTCATTATTGGAACCAGATTTCCCAAGTGTTTTTTAAATAAACTGTATGAAAGACTTTGATCTAGTTAGCTGACTGGTATCATAGTTCCATGTATATGTCCTTCTCAATTCTATTGAAAACTTAATATCATTTTAGATCTTGTGTTGCACTGCCAGTGAGTTAGGTTGCTAGAAGTCAAGGCCAATAGTAGAGGATCTATAAGCTAAAAAATACATCTATTTAACATTAACAAAAGTATTTTACACAAATTGCCCAAGAGGAATTATTTTCCTTCCCTTTTTGTCTCGACACTGTTGTTTAATTATGGAAGTGGGGTCAATCGAGTTGTCATCCTTTAAATATAAAAACATTTTAGGTCCAAGCTTCTGTAATATGCCCTGTGTTTCCAACCCTCAAATTACTGGGTTTGGCTGTGACTGAGAGGCTATCTCCAGCTGACATGGGTGTTACCTCTCAGTGCACAGCATGGTGGTGCAACATTTAGCACAGTGATTTATCATTGGTGCACAATATCATGTCATGAAACACTTACCAACCTCCTGAAGACAGTCAGAACAATATCTACCATAATAAAGTACAGTTCCAGTGGGCACCAAATTACATCTTAGATATTTTGTTGCTTGTCCTTTATCAAGCAAATGTAAAATTGTAGTGGGGTTACCGACAGACTCTGTAATTCAGCTGTCTGCTGCTTTATCACAGCTCTCAGTAGGTCTCTAATGAATATTTCTGTATGCATGTTTCTGACTGATAATCAAACTAAGAACAAGTCCTAATTGGGTTTTCCAGTGCACAGAAAAGTTCCTATATTACATTGACAGATATCCCAACCAGTGTTAAATTAAAAGTGAAAACATAACAGACTTTCTTTTACAAATTTTTTAAAATTCAAATGTGCAGAGAGCGCAAACAGAGGCTTGTACATGAAGCTACATGGTGCCCTAGAATAAAAAACGTGGCAATGAAGGGGTTTGCTGCACCCAATGAAAGTTATAAATCAGTACCTATAGGTCTGAGTCTTCATAGAATCACATCAAAGCAAATTGAAACATCAGTAGAGAGGTGGAAATCAGATGAAGGTTTACAAATTTGTCAGACAAATAGTGTAATAGTTACTAGTGTTTTGGAGCCAGAGCTGCACACCAATCCTATCCAAGCCATTAAGGATTTAGATCTGACTTGCAGTTAAAACACACCTCTTTCTTAAGTATACACAGCACTGGAGCAACGGAAGTTACATGAACACCCAAACATCTAACCAATTTCTCCATACATCATTTTGCTACTCCCTTTAGCTCACAGTGGAGAATTAGGTGAGTGACGCAAGAAGGATCCACCTTGTCCCACAGAATCACAGAATATGCTGTGTGGGAAGGGCCCCACAAGGATCATCAAGTCCAGCTCCTGGCCTTGCACAAGACCCTCCATCAGTCATGCCGTGTGCCTGAGAGCATGTCCAAATACTTTTAAATTCTGCCAGGCTGGTGCTGTGACCACTGCCCTGGGGAACTTTTTCAAGTGCCCAGCCACCTTTTGGGTGAAGAACCTTTTCCTAATATCCAACTTAAACCTCCCCTGACACATCTCATAGATTACCATGAATAAGATACCAGTATTCAAGAAGGCAAATTATAGTTATATATAGCCAGACAGGATACTCCTCCTTAATCAGTACAAGAGATGTGATCAAGATATGTCTGTGGTATGCAGTGACATATATACAGCAGGTAATGATTAGCCTTGCATATTTTATATATCTTAGTCCAGAACCTGATCTCCACTGCATAAATTGCAGCTGGACTACTGCATATGGCTTCGTTTGCTTTAACTTGAATTTTGACCTGTTTCCAACAGGTTTTAGTCATTAGAATCATCATTGAAGTATTTTTCTACTTATTAGAATTACTTTTTAGCAGCTTGTGGAGTCTAGTTTTCTCTGAATTAATGTATATATGGGGAAAAATGTTAATCTAAGATTAGCTGAATAAGGATCCAGTTGATATAAACGATTGGACAGCATTATTTCATTGGTACGGGTAGAATGATTTTAGGTCAGAAGAGAGTTCAACAGGCTATGCAGGCTTAGAGTCCTAAATGATCTATAGTCATAGACAGAAGACAGATAAGTATCACAAAGAACAGGATTAGGTAATGTTATACAGAGTACAGGTATAGTAAAACAGGTAGGCAAGGTGCAATGAAATACAGCACAGAAAAAATGATTTTACACTGGATTTGGGTCTTTAAAATTATTCACTTCTAGCTTCCAATAATTCCAATACACAGCCCACTTCCAATTCCAACTCTTTCCTTTTGTGCAAAGAATATTCTGTGATTTCAGAAACTTACTCCTCACTTTCCTAAAACTCTCTGCATAATGCTCAGACACCAAAGTGGGAAGAATGGGTAGTTACAAAAGTAGGGGGTATCCATGAATACTAGCAATATTAAGATACCAAGAAGCTTCATGTGAAAAGGTAAGGTGCAGAAGCAGAATAGCTACAGTCTCTTTAAAGACACAATTTTGAGCATCTCACCACCTTCCCCCATCACATTGTCAGTGAGTCATTCTAGTGGGGGCAGAGAGAGGTAATATCAGCTGCATGATTCATGTGCATGATGCTGGCCCCTGTGAGCCTTAAAATGCTTAGTCTGTTTGAGCTTAAGTGAACTCCTGACCTTCTTCAAAGAGAGAACCAGAAATTTCTCATTATATCTTCCCATTCTGAACAAGGTGGAATTAAGACACTAAAACAATGAATTTAAAAAGCTGTTTTTCAAGGCTAAATCATGCCTCCAGCAAAATGCAACAAGAAATAGATGCAGAATGAAGAACAGGTACTGTCTTTCACTCAGAGCAGAACTGAAAGTTTCATTTAGTTCTTAAGACATATTTCCTCTTCCTGTGAATTATCTTTACCGGCCATGACTGGAGGCAAGATACTGAATAAGGTGGAGTATTCATTTGGTACATTTGAGCATTCTTAATTTTATATGCCTGACTTCAGATGAAAGTGTTTTCTTAGAAAGATTGTTTTCTAAGCTTCCTAGACATGGATTAGGTTTCAAGCATATTAAAAGGCAGAATGATTATGAAAAGGAACAGGAACGAAGAAATTTATTAAAGATGTGGTGGATGGTAGAAATCTTGAAATTCCTTACTGCATGCATATTCCTAAGTATATTTTAGATACTAAAATGCTAATTTAGGGAAACATACTGCAGCTTTAGACTGTTACACATACTAAGACAACTGATGTTGCTCAAAACCTGCCTAGCCAGCCCTGAAGAGATGTATAACTTTGATTGGCAGAGGCCAAAACTCCTCACATCTGCTCTATAGAAGTAGATCTTGAAGACCAGATATCTAATTATTGTCAAATCCACTATTCAAGTTGAGAGTATCTGATCTTATGATTACAGACAGGTGCACTTAGAATACAGAAAATGTTTCTAATTCAATTTCACTGATGAGATAATCAGGGCTGCCTTTCTACTAAAGCCGTGTACTCTGAAGCTTTGAACTTTGTGCCATTAAGGGACATTCCTACTGTGCTTCATACAGCAAACTAAGAAGTCAGTACTGGAATTGAAAGTATGTCACCATTATCTTCAGGAAAAGCAGACTGGGTGGACAAAGCAAATAACTAATTATATGTTACTAGTAGAAGTGTGTTCTGATAGGAAATCGAAGAACTTCAAAGCTAGTTCATCCTAGTAAAATGAAAACCAGGCCTGATATCTAATGTCCAGCTATGTACTTCTAAAGTCTAGAAGGTAATTATTTATTTTACAATCTTGTAGAGCAAAAACAGTTTGACTGACATGGTTTTGTTTGTCTATAAAAATTTTTAGAAAACAGTCAACTACAGATGGGACAATGACTTAAGGAGACTTTAATCTGTATTGCACACTAATATTATCCACTTCTTTGAAACAATGCTGTTGCTATTTAAAACAGATGTAGAGTCCACAGTGGGTCTGGGTTTTTAATCAAAAGCTTCAAATAACATTAACCTCCCAAACAGTGAAAGCCCTGGAGCAGTTATTAATTATAAAGATAATAAAATATTATGTTGTGATAAGTTACACTGAAGTTTGATATGAGCCTGTTTGTGTAAAATGCAGCTAAAAACCCCTCATGTAACTGATGAGTTTGTCATGGATCTAGGGACCACAACACAGAAGAAAACCCCATCTTTATTACCTATATTATAGATGAAATATCTCATATTGCCATTATTTATCTGAATCTACTTCTACGAGGATCCACCTGAGAGAGGGTTGTTGCTCTCGGTATGGTACGCTTGTGAGCCTAGTCTTTTCACCTGCTCTCTCCATAGGATGCAAACATTGCTACTCTGCCAAAACAATCTATACGCATACGTACATCTGTAATGAAAAATAAATGAATTGTCTATAAAATGTATGGCTATCCTTTTCATGTGCAACAATGCGTGCATGAAGGAAGCATACCTAGCAAAAGCTTAGTTGAGAATATTCTTAATAATTCTGAATATTGTGAAGCCACAAGACCAGCCAAGTTTTTATTTCTTCATCCAAAGCATTCCCATTGCCTGAAGGTCATCATCCACTCTCTCAGTGCAGATTCCTGCAAACACAGATCTCCCCACCCTCTGTTGTGTTTGTAACCCAGACCCTTCTACTGCTGTCTGTTTTGTTGTTCTTGCCTGCCTGGGATAAGCATGGGCTGACAATTTAAATTTGGTGTTGCTAGGGCAGGATTTTACAGCAAGCTGAGCCACCCTTCCTGGAGGGTATCCTGGGAACAACAGATTAATTTATATCCCTAAGTTTCTTCCTTAGAAAGCAGGAATAGGTAACTCATAGGTTCAGTCCAAGGTAATGTAATATTTCTTTAACAGGTTGGGCAAATTTTCTCTCTCTTCAAAAGAAGAATTTCTGTCAAGCATGCAAGCAGGAAAATGACATTTGGACTCAGGAGAACCCAGGAAAGGGATAAGAACCAGAAGGAAGACAGAAGATGGGCGTGCAGCAGAATGTTGTGACATCTCTTTGCTCTAAGTATTTATGCCACCAAGTGCTGTCACTGCTCTTTCACCCTGTTCCTTGCCTGTAGGATCAAAAAGCACTCCAGAAGCCTGTGATTTTGCTGAAGTGAGATTTTGGCAAAATTGAAATCCATGCTGACCCATAAGTGGAAATAGGGAGCCCTGAGGACGAGGGCAGTATGTTTTATTTCAGGCTACACAATCTCAGCCTTGAGGCTTCAATTCTCAAACAAACTCAGTTCATCTGAGAAAGTTCTCTAATTTCACAGTTTGTTGCCAGGCTATTGCACCTTTGCTATAGATAGTTCTTCCTACACAATCTGACTTCAACAAACATGTGCCTTTTGATAAGACAGCTGTAAAATGATCGCATTTTGCTAGACATTTTCTTGACTTCTGAGATGTTACAGCTTCTCACCAAAAAAAAGTTATTTTGCCATACACTCTAGATTGTAAGAGCAGAAATAATTTTAGCTAATAATAAAGAAATCATAAACTTCTCTCAGACAGGAGCATTCCTCTATGTACTTCACATACTTTAAAAAACTGAATCCTAGCGAGGTAATCTGACCTTGCATAGATTCCAGGCAGCTCCTTTCCAACTGTTTGTCACTACTGTTGAAAGTACTTCAAAATGTAAAAAAAAGAACAGAGTTCAAATGCACCATAACTTATTTTTGAAGCATGAATCACAGATGCTTTAGTATCTTAATGAATGAAACGTAATGCAGGTGATGTAATAAGCCCTGTCATTGTGCAGGTGCTAGATAGTATCAAAACTGTTTATTTTATAAATAAAAATTTACATGCAAAACTAGATCTTGAAGGGGATTTCCACTAAAATGCATTCCTAATTTCTTTAAGAAATTAGAATAAGTTTATGTAGCCAGCATGACAGAGCATATAATATGTAAGAACATCTTCCATTTATAGGCAGATTATGCCACCTTTAACTTTATTGATTTGAACAAGACTACTCAAGCATCAAGAACAATACTTGATACAGATAAGGCCAGTCAATAGGTCGAAGATAACTATATTAGATGTCTCAGTGAAGCAAGGGAAAATGTTTTAAATATTAACAAGGGACTGAGGTCGAACTCAAGTATTACTTCAGCTGAGATGGAAAGGGAGTTTAACCCAGAATTGTATGATTATGTGTAAGCTGTGCAGAGACACACTGAAGGCTTTGCACTTACACTTTCTGTTAGTTTGAAATAACTTTAATACTACACCTGAAGATCTGCTCTGAGAAGTATGGAAGTGCTTTGCTAGCAAAGAAAGGAATCTTCATCCATCAGCATACCAGGGACTATAGTGGTTTTCACATTACAGTTTCAGACAGCAGCTACACTAGGGTTTTAATCTACATCAGTTCCTCCTGCAGTCTGTGGAGAGGCAGAGATGGCTTTGGTCTCTGCTTTGTTTTGCTCCACAAAACTATCTAGCTTTACTCTTTGGCTAAGGAATAAAATCAGTATAAAAATTAGTGCTGTAAAATGCTCCAGGGAAGGGATTAAAAAAGGACAACTAAAATAAGTCACATTAACAAACATTGAGGTATGTATGTATGTATGTGTGTATATATATATATATATATATACACACATATATTTTAAAACTTATAGGTTTTGCTTTTTCATTATATATTTCCTACAATTTTTATGGATATTATATATATATATAAACTTTATAATAATTCCATTAAAACATCAGATTAACACTCAGCAATGGCCAAATAAAATCTAACTAAACGTTAAAAATTATTAGGGTAAAAATAGTGAAACAGAGAAAAAGTCTGGTTTATGGATACAGATGCATGTCCTTTTTTAAGAACTGGTTCCTTTGACTTAAAAGGTATATGGATTGACTGGAAAATATACAGAAAAAAGTCAAAATTATGCACTAGCTTATGTATAAAGAAAGACTAGAGGGACTAAGACTTATAAAGAAAAGAGAGAAAATGCTAAAACTAAAATATGACAGGAGAAATATAAAATCATGAGTGTCCCAAAGCATTCAATACAGAACTGTTTTTTTCTATTTTTCTCAAAGAAAAAAAAACTATAAAAAGTTGCAAAAACTTTTTATATAAAGGAAGTAATGGCTACTGGAACTTGTTAAATGCAAAGACAATAATTTTTCCTCAGGAGGCCCCTTAGCACTAAATCACTGCAAAAGCATTGCTGCAGCTTTGCCCTGTTCTTAATCTCTTCCCTTGCTTTTGGCCACTCTCCAAGGCAGGATTTGAGGACATTTACTCTGACCTAACAGGGCTTTTCTGAATCTAATACTTCAGAATTGCTTAGGGGGAAAGGAATAATTTATCTTAAATTGTTACCATGGATTTCTCTTGAAATGATATCAAGGGCATTCTTAAAATCCAGGCAGGTGCTTTTGTACTATTACTCTGAATATTATCAAATAGATAATTTTAGGAGGCTTTATTCTCCTGCAGATCTCAATATCTCCTATTAAATTCAGTCTTGCTGGAGAAAACTCATTGTGAATTATATTGCTATTCTCTTTCATTTCATGGTATCACATGCTTGGAGCTGTTTGGGTTTCCTGCCAGTTTAACAATGTGATTTTCAGTGATTTTCTTTTTCCTTCTTTGTTTTGCAGCCTTGCTTAACTGTGATACTAATGGATATGTTTAACATTGGAATAAATTATAATTTATGATCCTAGCTGGCAAGAGAACAATGAGCTTGCATGAGGTGAAGACATTTAAAAGCAGAGATTAGGTGCTTTGCTGAAGTTCAAGAGACATGGAGCTCCAGATGCAGCATGAAGTGATATTTAGCTTAAGCGATGGTGGGACCAAGAAACCTATATAATTGGGAATTTCTATGTGAAATTCCCAGGACTCAGGCATAGAGACAGGCACTTTTCAATGGATTTCTGCTTCTTACACTAAAGCTGTAAAGAAACAGAGAGCTGTTTTTCTTTGTGTATGGAGGTAAACCAAAGTATTCACTTTTAATGGCAAATTTACCAGTGACTTAACCAGAACTACAAGTATGGAGAGTAGAGGTGAGATTTACATACCTAGCTGTGGTTGCTCACAGTATAGCCAATAAAATACGAGTCAGTCATGTGAGGCTGCTGAAGCAGTAACTGGAGATTGAGTCAATACAAGAAATGGATCCCAAGGCGTGGTACAAGTTACCCCAAGGCGTCTTTATTTGATGAATTAAACATGGTCCAAACCCATTGTCCGTAAAAGAATCCTCAGGTGACTGACTGCCTCTGGTGTATGGTCCCACATTATAAACATAAAATAAGATGACCACAAATCACCTTTTTTCGAGGTGATTTAGGAGAATCGCCTTAAGGTGTTAAGAGAAACATTGTATCCATCTTTTAAAAGGGTGGAAAGGAGGCTCCTGGGAACTGCTGACCTGTCAGTTTCACCTCAGTGCTGGGGAAGACCATGGAACAGATCCTCCTAGAAGCATCCAGAGTAGTGGTCCATGGCTCAGAGTCCCGATGGACATCAGTGACAAGTGGTGTCCCTAAGGGTCTGTGTTGGGACCAGTGTTATTTAATATCTGCATTAATGACATAGACAAAGGGATAGGGTGCACCCTCACAAATTTGCAGATGACACCAAGCTGAGTGGTGCAGTGACACACCTGAAGGATGGGATGTCATCCAGAGAGACCTGGGCAAGCTCGAGAAGTGGCCCTTGGGAATCTCATGAGGTTTAACAAGACCAAGGGCAAGGTGCTGCCTGGGTCAGACAACCCCTGGTATCAATCCAGGCTGGGGTGAACAGATCCAGAGCAGCCCTGCCCAGAAGGACTTGGGGGTGCTGGTGGGTGAGAGGCTGGACATGACCTGGCTGTGTGCCCTTGCAGCCTGGAGAGCCAAACGTGTCCTGGGCTGCATCAAAGGCAGCATGGGCAGCAGGAGAGGGAGGGGATTCTGCCCCTCTGCTCTGCTCAGACCCCACCTGCAGTGCTGCATCCAGCTCTGGGATCCCAGCACAGGAAGGACATGAACCTGTTGGAGTGAGTCCAGAGGAGGTCACCAAGATAATGAGAGGGATGGAGCACCTCTGTTATGAGGAAAGGCTGAGGGAATTAGGATTGTTTAGCCTAAAAAGAGAAGGCTTCAGGGTGACTTAATGTGACCTTCCAGTACCTGAAGGGAGCCTAGAGGAAAGGTGGAAAGAGACCATTTAGTAGAGCATATAGTGACAGGACAAGGAGGAATGGTTTCAAACTGAGAGTAGGTTTAGATTAGATATTAGGAAAAAAATTATTTGCTGTCAGAGTGGTGAGGCACTGGAATAGGTTGCCCAGAGAAGTTGTGGATGCCCAATCCCTGGGAGTGTTCAAGGCCAGGTTGAATGGGACATTGAGCAACCTGGTCTAGTGAAAGGTGTCCCTGCCCATGGCAGGGGGTTGGAACTAGATAATCTTTAAGGTCCTTTCCAGTCTAAGTCATTCTATGATTCTAAATCCTGCCTTAGGTTTCCAAGTTTGCTTATTGCAATTACTTGTATAAGGATATCTTTGTAAAAATCAGATGTGTCATTTAAACTGTCAAACCCACCAGGTTGTAAAGATGCTTAAACTCATGTGACACCTACAAAGATGTGACTGTATAATTTATTTATATTTCTTAGAAATAATTCTAAAGTACTTCTTTCATTGCAGCAATTAGCTATATGTTTTAGAACTTAGTAAATTTGCATAAAAATTCTCTTGTAGATATATTTGAATTTCATTTAAAAAATGTGAAAAATGATTGGCCAAATTCCCAACTACTGTGACTAGCAATTCATCAATTTCTTAGGGATATACTCAAATTACACCAGTGACTGTGAAGGAAAGCATCTGAGGATGTGTCTGTCTCACATACATAGATGTTATTAAACTAATCTGAAAACTCTTTAACTACATTACACTGTTTCTGTTTGCACGTAGCTTATAGCAACACAAATATTTCAAAATCTTTCCAGTGACTGAGTTATAACAATATCTTACTTATAGATAGTTAAAAAAAATATGACCTCAGATCTGTTTAGAACTGGCACACTGATTCTTTATGTAAAATAGTCTTTACAAAAATTTTCTTATTAGCAACCTTTAAACTTAACTAGGCACATAGTTAATTTTTTAAGCTCTTTTTCTTTCAACATTTTTATGGTAATGTTACAAATTTGCAATGGAAAAATTAGTCATTTTCAATTTGGTTTTTTGAGTTTATTTTCATCATCTTGCTGTCAGAAATAAATGGTCTAGAGATAGAAAGATTGAAATATTATTCTCCCCATAGCAATTGTAGAACCTCTGTTCCCTAAAATTTACAGGTGTTTTTGCATTTCAGTCATGATCTCAGAAATTATGCACCATTTCTGTACTGTTTTGTTTCTTTTCCAGTTTCACAATCATTTTACCAATTCAAGGCAAAATGAAGGTAAACTGGTGTTGGGAGGTAGTTTTGCAAATAATTAATTTTGTATCGGTTTCGGTTTTGGGTTTTTTTTCTTGGAACTGTCATTTAAAACTGCCTGAAACGTCAGAAATGTATGTTTGTTATCTTAGGTTCAATTTCTTGTAAGTGTTAAGGCAAGCAGACTCATGACAACCTCATTTACCATCACCTCTCCAGGAGAATCCTCCATTGCAGTAATTCAACAATACTTTTGGTGACTTTATGGTATGATTCAGTGAAATTGTAATACTAAAAGATTTATCTGTTCATTTAGTGAAATACCAACCTGTGATGAATTAATGTCTGTAATTTATTTTCTTTTCCATTCATATTAAAATTATAAACCTTGCTTTAAAAGCCATTATGAGCTTCACTGCTTTCTATGAATGATGAAAAGGGACAGTACATTCGCTACTCAGGAGCTGCTACCTTGTAGCTTTTCTCCATGTTTGTCATGTAGGATTTGGACATTTAATTCTCCACTTTTGTTCATTCAATAGCAAATCCATTCATAGCGGCCCCTAATGGTGAAGTAAGATGTAATAAAAGGCTTTAAACACAAAGGTAATTCAGGAAACAGATGAGGGCAAGCCTTTGAAATGGCTTTTTGCATATCTCCAGTAGCTGTAGCATGTGTCCTTGAGCCATCTGAGAATTAACATGAGAAAGGAGAATTCAACAAACGCTGGAGAGGGGATGCTACCAATTGTTCATTGTTTTTCTGTTCAAAGTCATTTTAGACTTACCAATTGACCAAAAGCTTAGGTTGAAATTTTGTTTCCTCCAGCACTGACACCTAAACAGCATCTGCAATACATGTAGATATGTTAAGTAAAAGATTTCTTTAAATAGCTATCTTACCTGCTTATTAACTTTATTTTAGTTCTGAGTAATTATGACTGTTCTACTGTCCAATAGAAAGTAGTTGTCTTCGAGAATGATTGTTACCTACACTCGAAATAAAGAACTTTTTCTTGGCTTTTTCTGGGATGAATTTCTGAATAAATTGGAATTGCAATGGTCCTTATTCAAGCTAAACAGAAATAATTAGTGATGGAAGAGGCTAGAACTGCAGCAGTCAGATGACAGACTTCAGGTCAACCTCAATCTTCATTAAGCTCTGGGATTAAATTTTGCTGAATTTACCCATTGTGTCAGTAAAATGGACAGTGAACAGTCAAAATATCTCCCATGTGTGTGACTTTACACAAACATGTCCAGCACCACCATATTTTTATAGCTGGACATCCAGACATTAAGGGAAAAAAGTGTTTTGCATTTAAGTGCAGACTTAATAGATTGCAGATAGTGACATTCCCTCTAGCCACTGAGTTCTCTGTGTAGATGAGGGCTTTAGTACTAAAAGATAAATACACTGCACTTCATGTACCATAACCAAATACAGATATTTGAATTGAATGTAAAAAAGTTAGCATAAATTATTAATTGATGTCATTAATAATCTCATCATTTCCTTAAACAACTCCCCATGGGTTTAGGTACAATTTTGAAATGTATAGGCATTGAAAGTTTTGTCTCCCTATGGTAGGAGGATGCTCCTATGAGATTTGAACATTCAGGGTGGTAACATTTTAATATACATGATAATCTCAGATACAAGAGGAAGAAATTTTGTCTCTCATTAGACCATCTGGCACAGATGAGAGAAGATCCAAATACTGTCTGGTGGGGTGGTTGCTGTTGATGTACTTCCATCCCTACCTATTTGGAGGAGAGAAATTGATACAATTCCATGTTAGCATCAAATATAAGAATTATGCAAGATGAAGGGCCTCTAACATCCTAACTATTTCTTTAATGCTTGTGAAGTACAAAAAGGGTGGGGGGGAACATCTTTACTGAGTCCACCTTGAAAGCTAATATTTCTCACACCGCAGTTAAATGGACTGCAAATATGCACAGGTGTGTAACACATGAATAGAGTTGACTGAGCTGGTGAGGGGTGTGATGGGAGTACTGTAATCATATTACTGTTAGCCCAGGCTAAGGAATGTCAACAGTATACAAGATATTGCAGAGACTGCAAGTTAATAAAGAGCCACAAAGTGCCCTTCTACAAAAAAGCAGTCTTGCCTTTTTTTCTTTTTTTCATTGCTGCGGTGTGGTTATTCATTTGTATATTGTCTGTATCAATTAACTACTAAATTATCTATTGATTTATCTATCTATTTATTGTCAAAGAGATTTCTTGACAACATTTTTAAATGAATGAGCTCTTTTTCATCATAACCAGAAATACGTATTAGAACGGATGAAGAATCTTTTAAAAATTAGTAGTGTGACCCGGCCTGAAATAAGGATTAACAGAATTAAGCTCCAGTGAAATGATATGTGATTTTACACATCAATAGTGCCAAATAGAATGGTTCTCATGTGTAAAGTTATTCACCTGTTTAATGCTGAAAATATCTTTTAATTTTAAATCTGACATTGTAGAGATTTCAACTTCTGTTCTGCCTAAAACTGCAGAAGTGATATAATTGGTCAATGGAGAACTTCCATGATACATCTAAAATTATTTCAAAGCACATTTTCAAAAGTTTGATTGCAAAGTAGAATGATGATAATTATTAAACAATGTATTGGCATTTTTAACAATACTTTTCAAAGTAAATTATTTGTATTTCAGCATTTCACTGAATAAAGAGCAGGGTTATTATTTGTAGGTAAGGAAGCGATTTCTGATCCAGTTTTTATCTGATACAGGAAACTGCATCCAAAGCCACTTTGTAAGCTTACATTTTAGAAAAATTTATTTTTATCAGTAAATTATTTTTCTTAAAATCATTTTATACATCTCTTGATGAGATATGAGCCACAGTCCATGCAAGTAAATGCAAATATTCACTTGTCTTTAAAGGCCTTGTGTTGTTCATTCACTATTTTGACCTGCTTGTCCTTCAAAATGTGAGAACTGATTATATGATTAGGATGCCTGCAAGGAACCTGGAAGAACTGCATTTCTTTTCCTGTTTTGCTCATGTTGCTTGTGTTATCACAAACATTTCTTTTTTCTTTTTGTGTATCAAGTCTTCACCTGAAAAACCCAAAGAGCAGGAGCTCTCTTTCTCACCCCCTCATCTCCGTTTTTTCCTGCCTACCTGGAACACAAACATTTTCTGGGCTTTTTAGAAAGGGGAGAGTGGCTGCTCACAGTGTGCACTGTGAGTAGAATAACCCACAGAAAGACAAAAATAAACCTATAAGGGATCATCTAATGTGCAAAAATCAATGATTTCAAATTGTTGAGAATTTACCAGCTGTAGTTATGGTTTAGACAGACTGAGCTGAATTCTAAGCATACTTGAGAAGAAAGGTTTTTCTGCCATTCTCCAAAAAAAACAACCTCTGCACCAAAGGTTAAGCAAAGGAAAAGCTTTTTTCTTTCCCCACAGACAAACAATAAGAGCTATAATATAATAAGATAACAACCTGGTTTTATTTTATTTATTTATTTAATGAATAAGGAGAATGTTAAGTAAGTCAATCAAACCTTTGCAGCACAAATACTAAGCAGTAAGAGCTCATTAAGCCCCTTTTCTACTGTTGATTTCAGCTTGAGGAAATTATTTTACTAATAACAAAAAGTTATCACAAAGCTTGAATTAATAGTAACAAACAAATTAAAAAAATCCTTTTTGTTGTCCTAAGACTGCACTCATTTGCCAACACTATTAACAACCAGAGATTAATTTTTTTTCACTTTTCTCACCCCCTTCAGGGCATTAACTGACAAGACACACAGCAGCTCATAACTGAAGCTTAAATTTTAACTATAGATAGGGGCCTCAAGACACCATTACAATATAAGTAACAATATATATAGTAATTAGTAACGCTACTGGGGCTTTCTCCGCTTAAATTTTTCCTTTTCTCTTTTTCAGTATTTGGTGAAAGCCTGTTTTGTAGTCTTTCATTGGTAACATATTGCTCTAATTTTGTGTGCCCAGATCCTGTTAGCTTTGTTTACGTTTAGCCTACACTGACTTTTCTATGCAAAGAGATTTCCTTTGCTCTGGATAGCTGAAAATGTGTTGTCTTTCAGATGGAAATCTCTAGTGGGCTGCTTGTATCTTGAGGAGAAAATCCGTTTGTCCTGGCACTTACAGAGGGACTAGTTTAAAGCTAGCATGAAAGTAATCCACTCTTTTGTTTTTTTGCTTTCTTGCTTCTTTCTTCTCAAGGAATCGACAATTTAGCTGACAAAGAATCTAGAGGTGTTTCCTTCTTTGATTTATACCTAGTACTTGACAACAACTTTTATTCAACTTCAAACAATCTTCACTCAATTTCTAAACTATCCTGCACTTTTGTCTTCAAATTGGCTGATGATGAAATAGGAGGCCACTTCCTCTGATGGGATCCCACCATTCCTGTTTGTGTATTCCCTCTCACCCCAGAAAGCTATATTTTTGCTACTGCTGTAGCACACGTGGTGTGAATAAACCTCAAGCACACATCTGACCAGATTATCAGCGTTGCACTTTGAGGTCAAAGCCTGAGTTTTGAAGGAAGTGTAATTTGGTGCAGAAAATTGTCAAGATGTGGCCCATGTTGGCTGCATTTGTGTTGATGGCTCCATTCTGGTTACTTAGATAGAGTTTGAGGCATTTCGTTGGTGCCTGCAAGACCACATTTAGACTGGCTGTGGGTAAACCTAGAGAGGAACAAAGAGGTGCTCAACACCCCAAATCACCTGGAAATTAAGAAGCGTAAACCGTTTGGAGAGCACTTAGACTCTTGCCCAGAAGAGATTACGAAGGGAGATATGATTCCAGTTTTTAACACAGGGTAAATATCACCTTAAGCTAATAAGCAGAATTGGATTTCATCAGAGACAATAGGTTCAGTCTTAGGTTTATCTTAATGTGTTGTGGTTAGAAACAGACCTGGTACAGTTCTGAGAGAAACATTTCTCCAATTAAGAATCTAACAGCTGGGTTAATCTGGTTGTTATGAGTAAAGCAACTTGTAAGTTCCCTTCAGAACAAAGGTTTAAAGTAAACTGTCTTTTGGGCTGAACATCCTGCTAAAACATGCTTGAAGTAAGTAATAAATAAACAAAATCTTGACTTCAAAAAACTGAAAATAAGAGTTAATAGAGAACAGATAAATACTGCCTTTGTAGATATGATACTTCCCCCTTATACGTTGCAAATAACTGACAACTGTATTAGGATTTGAGAGTCTTTTTTCCCTTTTTTTTCTCTCTTTTTTTTTAAGAGGGAATAAAAGATTTGGGTTGGCTCTGATCCCATTGCCCACAAGGTGGCTGGAGCCCGGCCATCTGTCACAGCTGCTGCTCACCATCGCTGCCACTCTAAGTGACAATGAACCCAGCACCCCGCAATAATTGGGGCTGCACTGTGACTAGGGCAGGTAATGCACCCTTTTAGCACCCAGCAGTCCCCATCTGTGCAGCAGCCCTGGGCACGGGAGCACAGTGACCCCACTGCTGGTTTCCCAGGTGGGCAGGGGGGATGGCCTCACCTGGGAAGCGTTAGGAAGGTCCAAGGGAAACCATGCCCACGCTGAAATTGAAAACCTCCCCAAACTCACTGGAAGATTTTAATACTGCTGCCAAGGCACACACACATCTGCCATTCAGCTCTGGTTTTTATATTAAAATAAAAAGAAAATAAACCCTTCCAAAATTGGGCAGTTCACGGACTGCCCAGTCAGGGTTTCATTATTAAATGAAACAATATCTCGACAATATTTTAAATTGACTGGTCTGAGTTTTTTTCTCCATCACAATCACTACAGACACCAAAGCTTTGGCAAACAGGACATATAATTCAGTCACTGAGAAGACACCTTTGCAGCAAGCCTTTCCTCAGGGTTTAGATATTTAGGGGGGACAAAGCCAAATCTTCACCATGTTTCTTGACTGCAAGGTGTTGGAAAACTCAGCACTTCCCTTATGCCATAAGCATAATCGTGATCCCAGAATATTCCATTCAGCATTACTCTGTCCACTTCAGTCACTAGTCTGCTCATTATGAGCTGCAGGTTACTGTTATTTGACCATACTTTGTGAACTGCTGCCTTCTTCAGTGGAAGTAACTCAGGTTTCCATGGCAGGTGCATGAATGGTGAAAAATAAAGGTATACTCTTACATTTAAAATGCACAGTCCTTTGGGCCTCATCCAGAACATAATGAAGTAGATAGAATTAAGTCAATTTATTCCAGAGAGATTCAGTCTCAACAGGTAGTTTAGGGCTCAAGGCAAACTTTTGAGGCTAAATGTCTGTTCTTTCCGCAATTCCTTCACAATTCTGTAGGTATTAGGATACACGCAAATGTTAGGTTAGGTCCACAGATTATGACAAACCTAGAAGACTTGATGACACTGATTGCTTCATAGAAAGTTACTTTTGTTTTAAAAAGTACTGTTTCAAACTGTAGTAATTTCTAATTACAGGCAAATGCTTACAGACAAGAACTGGCCAGTGGGAGCACTGTCCTGTGCTGCAAGGCATCCCATGTCAGCCATATGACTTCAGATCTTCCCCAATCTTGCTTTAGCATGATTTAGATGCTACAAAGGCCTATACTTCTTTTTTTTTTTCTTTATCATCATTGGTTCAAGTGTGACATTTTCAGTTTTATTATCTTACTTTTTTCCCTTTTCTTCCCAACTCAAAGGTCTTTCAGTTCCTTTTGCAAAATTAAGTTTTTAAAGAATTTGACCCTTTTAATTTTTAATATTATTGTTAGGTTTGTTATAGGAAAAGTCTCTCTGAGCTAGTACAGAACTGATTTGCTAGCTCTTGTCTTCAGAAGGGTGATTTTCCTTCACTTTTTGTCAGAGGGCTGTGGACTGATGTTGTACTAACACTAAGTAAATTACTCCAACAGCAGATCGTAGCGGAGAAATACAGTATAATATTTTTCAGTGTTTTCAATCCTTTAACTACATATCACCAAAACTTCACCTGAAAAATTAATGAAACTGTGAGCTGAGTGGTGGGAATGGTTGAAATGAGAAACATATTACAAATGAGTTGTTGAGCAGCTGGAAATGCTGTTCCTCTACATTTGTCCCTTAAATGCAAGAAAAGACATTTCAGACTTGGTGTATAATTAAAGACATGAAATATTCCTAATAAAGAATCAAATAAGTCAAAATTCACATGACTAGAAAATGATGCTGGTGTGTGATTTCTTCCTGAAAAAATAAATTATCATGGAGAGAAACTTAGCATACACACTTCCACACACATGCACAAGGCCAGAAGGGTGTTTCTGATCCTGACATGAAGAGCTTCAAACATTTTGTTAGGTGTCTGTCTAGTCAGTTTCCTACAGCATAATTTTTGACCTGCAGATATCAGTGGACTTATACGTCGTAGATGTTCCACAGGCGTAGGTTCTGCAATAATTTAAGCAAATATGTTGCATGTTATGAAAGAATTTGGCAGGAAAATCATAACTCTAAAATTTCTGTTTCTAATACTTTATTCATTTTCATTTTAATCTGAGTTATTTTATTGACCTGGTTTACAGCATGGTTTCAAAAGCACAGAACTGAACTGATTTGTGAAAATGTGACTTGGCACCTCTCAGCAGAGAGAATAAATGAAGAAATGCTATGTGCAGTCACCTGCAGTGGCTTACAAGGTTGTCTAAAGCCTCTACATGCTTGTGAGAATGGGGTTGAGATATATTTCTTAATTTTATTTGAGTTTAAAACCAAGACACGTGAAGAGGGAAGAGCAGAGGGACTCTGCCTCCTTTTGCAGCGCTGGAGCAGCCTCACATTCCAGCCAGGCTGCAAAGCCCAGAGCCTGTGCAGGCACATCTCCTCTTCAGCTGCCTGTATGGGACACACAGTTAGATACAGTTCCTTCAAGTTATGGGCTAGACTTTAGGATAATGTAGCATGGACTTTAATTGTCCAGCATTTCCCGAAGTTTAGAGCTGTGCTTTCTAACGCACCTTCTAAGGATTACTTGTGAATACAATCCCGACACTGGAGGCAGTTACTCAAAGTAAAAATATTGGCCGTGGTCCAGCATCTTAAAATAGAGACATTGAAGCAGAACTCATCTCAGATTCCAAAGGTGTTACTCCAGATTTATGTGAGTGTAACCAAAAACAGAAGGAAGTTCATTGTCTATTATGTCAAAGGCATAAGATCTTTCAGATAATGGGCTATAGATACCAGGAAAATGCACTCATATGTTTTGCATCCTATTCATTGAAATCCTTTGCATACAAAACTTCATAATTTTAAATGCAATACTCATATATTGTGAGGGAAGCTTGAAATATCTAAAAAAAAATCTGTGGAAAAGCTTTATATCAATTTTCACACAAAAAATCTGCCCAGAGATTGAGATAAGCAATCCACAGATACAGACATGGCTTTTCACTATTTCTAGACCAACTTTAACTGTCAAATAAAGTGGTCTCACTCTTCTCTTTATATATATTCCATGTGCAAAATGAAGCATATCTCTTCTAGCTGGACTGACACCTTCATGCATCTTAACAAGTTGTCCCATAACAAAGGATAAACACCTCTGTATTCACGATAAGAAACTTTATGTGTTGGTTTGAGATATATGACATTTTATAGCTGACAATATGCATTCTCCGAGGGTGAAGCATAGCTTCTGCAAAGTTTTTATGTCTTGATATATTGTGTCTTTTGAATATCATGTTTTTCAAGGTAGACTGTTGGGGTTTTGTCCTCCTTTCAACATTTCTTTGATTATAACATTCTTTTCAGATTAGGAATTTAAGTTTTGGATTTCTAAGAAAGGAGGAAGTGTGTGTGTGGAGGAATCTGCATGTTTGTGTTCATCCTGAGACACTTGAGTTACTATATCTTTCTGTCCTGGCTTACTACTAGAGAAGCAATTATTTAGCTCACAGGATTTACAGAAGAACATCTTTCACAATGAAACCTGAAATTTCATTAGCATATTATTACTTCTAGGTCATTTTTAAAGATAAACAACATCACTCTATCTAACAGAAAGTCTTGTCATATTATCATAGCAAATAAATCCTGGTTGATTAACAAGCATTGTTACATTTCTTTTCTGCATCTTCCAAGCTGCATAACTTGTTCACATGTCAGTTACAGAGATTTCTGTAGAACTGTGAAAAGAAACAAAATAGAACCAAGAGACCAAACTGAGTGCTATTCACAGGAAGACCTTCAGCCATGCCTGTCAGGGGCTTGTGCATCTTCTGCACAGTGGTTGCAGGGAATTTTTAGAAGAAAGAACAGGCAGCTGCATTGGATGAGCCATGTGTTCCAGTCTCCAAAAGTAATTTCTCACAAGGACTACCCTCAAGAATAATTAGGGTGAAATTTCCAAGAGTTACTTGGGTATTTAGCAATACAAGTCTTATTAAAGTCTGCAGAACCTTTACTCTTGGTATACAGTAAACACTTCTAAAATCGTTGACATCTGAATGCTGAGCAGATTGAACTCTGTCACAATATTTTCCTCCCTGAGACATACTTTTTACTACTGATAAATGTCAAGATGGCAATATTCTTTCTTTGTAAAGCAATTGTGAAGTTGGCTGCCTCAGGAAAGCTCCTTCTGCTGAAGTTACAGAGTTTTGAAGAACTGCCTGCAAAGCATCTTTAAGATACTCAGCTGCTGCAACTTGCAAACTTGTTCTGCCTGAATTAAAAAAAAACAAAACACACTCTTCTAGAAAATACAGGTGCTAAAAAAATGTAGATGTTTCCTTCAGAACTAATCAAAAGCTTCTTATAATTTCTCTGTCAACAGTAAAAATAACTAAGTTGCTTCTAACCAGAGAGTGGGGGAGGGATATAGGGAGAGGGCTGTATTAAGTGAGGCCCCAGGCACAGGTAATAAATCCTTCAGTCAGGTTTATTGTTCTGGTTGAAGAGGTGACCATAGTGTGGTATGGGAGCCTTTCAACTCTCAGATTCAGCAGTGCTCTGGCTTGATAACAGCATCCACCTCCTGCTGCACTTTGACTTTCAGCTCAGTGGCAGCTGCAGGAATCAATTCTGACTAGAAAACTGGGGGAACACACTTTTATGATGTTGAAAAGTAGCAAAAAGGCAACTGGAGGTATACAGCAGCATTGAATAGAAAAAAATTGTCATAGAATCATAGGTTATTCTCATTTGGAAGGGATCCAAAAGGATCAAGTCCAGTTCCTGTCCCTGCACAGCACCATCCCCAAGAGTCACACCATGTGCCTGAGAGCATTGTCCAAATGCTTCTTGAGCCCTGTCAGGCTTAGAGCTCCCTGAGGGAGCCTGTTCCAGTGCCCAAACACCCTCTGGGTGAAGAACCTTTCCCTAATATCCATCCTAAACCTCCCTGACACAACTTCATGCTGTAAGCTCAGGTCCTGGATAATTTATATGCTTTGCACTGATACAGACTCCTGCTCTTTGGGTCACACTACCCAAATGTCCCTGAGCACACACAGATTGATCCTCAACAGTTCATGCTGTTACAGATGCTCACCCAGGTGAATGAGAAACCTTTCTGGTCGATGCCCATTCAGGGAATTTAGAATAAGAATTAATTTTTGGTTGATATGCATCTGTACCTAAGCTCCCTGTACTTGTAGTGAGATGTACTGTGTTTCTTAAAGGAGAGTTCAGCTAGTCCACTGAAGAAATGCCGAGAAAAAGGTTGATGCCTGGACCCCACCTCACTTAGGTGACAGCTAAGTGGGGTTATTGTAGTTAAGGAACGTTTTGCAGCTCTAAAGTCAGAACTTGTGAGGAAAAATAATGGTTAGGTTGTTAAATCTCTTTGTTCTTCTAGCTCTTTTTTAAAGTCTTCAGACTGACTCCTGAAGTCTGTGTTTTGTCTTGTAAGTATTTGCACTGTAAAATAAATGGGGACTGTTTAACATTCCCTTCCAAAAATGCCTGTGTGCATGTTCAGCTCCATTTACAATAGAGGTGTATGCAGGGCAGGAGAGACCCTGACCCCAGGAAATTATTGCCTGGCTGCTGTAATGGCAATTGCTTATCTCTTACTTAAATAATCAAGTTAAACACCAAACAAATCTTCTAAACTCTGTTTTTTGTTAAACTCAAAGAAATCATGGGGAGAATGAAACACAAATCCTGCACAAGAATGAAACACAAAAAGTCCCCCAAACCCTCCTTCTATATCCTGCTGGCAAGCTATATAAAGATTAATATTTTTTAAAATGGCAAGCTAATTGTAAATATGAGATGTCCCTATCCTCCAAATGCCAACTGAAAGGCTAGATTGCTATCTGCAAAAGATTAGCAGGAAATTTAAAGTATTATTTATTGTGGGCAAGAAATTAATTTAGGATAAAAACACTTCCATTTTGAAACAGCAGGGTGAAACCAGAATTTGTCTGTTAATTAACAACCAGAGCTTCATAGCAAAGATTTTACTGTCTTCTTAGTTTTGACTTTCTAGTAACTAAATTGGCTTTTTCTGCACCTGAGTCACTGTGTAATATAACATATTGCTGGTGTACTTCCAGATTTCATTCACTAATGAATTTAGCACATTCCTTATCATATAATACAATAAGGCCCCCACAAATTATAGAATAATATTTCATGTTATTGGGCTTCTAAGACCAATAAAACAGCTAGGCAGCACTAATAGTATCAGTAAAGTCAGCTGTTTGTACAGGTTTCCTTTTTATTAAAATAGTCACAGGATAAAATCAGTATATACAGTAACCACGTGTTGTGAGATACTGATCAAATGACAATAAAGTTCTTACAGCAGGGTAATTAGGGCTTTGAATGTGATCTGAATGGGGTAAGTCGACACTAACTTACATTCTGATGGTCAAAGAGATGTGATTGTATCTCCTTTACAAAGAATTAAATAACACTCCAATGTTTATCTGCCCATCTGAAAGAAGTCCCATAAAGGGAAATAAACACTTTTAAATTCTTGACACCTTGAGACTCTTTTTTCACTCAGCAGCAACAATCCTAATTTTCCCCTCAGGTTTGCTATTTTATTAAGATATTGTTAATACATTTTGAAAATACAAGATCAATTTTACAACCAAAACTGGAGAAACACAGTATGTAAGTAGAAGACTTTTTAGTGGCTGCCATACGGTCTTCAATCTCCAAAGTTCCTGAACCTTTTCTTAATCGGTTATAGATTTCTTCTGGTTTGCAGGCAAAATCAGAGTTTTTTAGCTAATTGCTATTTGTCTAGTGCTCAGAAGCATGAGTGGGAAGAAGAACCCAGTAGAATCCCAGCTTTAGTGTTAGGCTTCAGGGTTAAAACATATGCCTGAAGATTAGGAATGTTACTGTAATTTTTTCTAATGATTAGAATGTGAGAGATAACATTGCTGCAGGAGGCAGCTAACATAAGAGGAAAAACAAATGGAGGCTTAGACGTAAGTATTTAAACAAAGCAGTAAAAGTTATTATGAAAGACCCACACAGGTTGATCTACTGTCCCTAATTCTCACTTACACTGGAAAGAAAACAGCTCAGCAAAATCCCAGACAACAATTCATACAGTCTGGTGCCCGTGGCTGCTCAATGTTGTACCTCAACGTGAGCCTTAACCTCACTTGAAAGCCATGATGTTGCCTACATGTGTGGTCTGAAACTAATAAAGAATTAGAAAAGTGGATTCAAAGAGGAAGAAGAGAGAAGATGAGGTTTATATGTTATATTGATAGCAAGTATATTAATTTTGGTAATTAATATTTGGAGATCTATGTAAATGGTGAGGAAGAACAGGGGGAGGTATCTAATTTAATCTGAAATTAAGAATTTTTCAACAAAAGTTTCCATAAAATCAGGAAAAGAGGTGGAGGTAGACGAAAATAAGATGCCGAGATTTTATCAAGAATACTCTAATTTCAGTAAGAGTTGAGATAGTTATGAGAAAATATTGAGAAGCCAGGAAGAGTTTGTGGATGCTAAGCAATATATGAGAAACACTAGCATGAATGATGTAAAAACTCACTGTCTGTAAGGAACCAGTATAAACAAAAGGATAAGCCAGTATCAACACAGGAGTAGTGGGAACTGAGGAAGAGGGAAGAAGATCCTATAAATGGGATCTTAAGCAGGAAAAAAATGAAAAGGTATTAACTCCACAAAGAACTAGTTAAGAGGAGCCGGGGAGTGAACTTAGGAGAGAGGTTGGAGATAATAATAATGGAAAAGTCTGTTTTTCAGGTAGGAAATAAGGAATTTCTTACTTTTAGAAAGGCAAATTCTATGTAACATGTAGATTAGAATCAAGGGATTAGACGGGAAGGAGTCGGAGAGCATCATGTGTGTCCTCAGGCAGAGGGAGCCCATTCGTAGTGAGGACAAGGAGAGAAGGACAGTGAACGAGGTGATGGGTGAGATGCAGCAATGACAAAGAGCCCAACAAAGCACAGTTAAGGGAGGAGGAATGTACAGATGAAGCAAGTGGTTGATAATGTGATAGGATAGCGGGCAAAAAAGAAGGAAGTTTGAATTGAGAAAATAGGAGGCTGTCTTGAGCTGAGCCATTTGGGAATGGTAATGGAATAGGATGTGGTAAAGAGAAGAGGTGGTAAAGAGAAGAGCTAGTAAAGAGAAGTGAATAACAGAGGCACAGATAGGCTGTGCATGAGACTGTCAGCCTTACTTTTTAAAATGACAGAAAGATATAAGGCTAAGCAAAAGAAAACTGAAAGTTGTACAGAGCTTTAAAAAAATGTTTGGAGAGGACAAAAATTAAACCTGAAGACCTACTGTGAATGCGGAAGAGAAGACATCATAAAAGTTGTATTCATAAGCAGTATTAGAGTTCAGGAACTTCCTCCAGAGTAGATGAGGAGTAGGAATAAGTGGTGCCCACAAAGCTAGGAAAGAGAGCAGGGAATGGCATAGAGAGGTGGATCCAAAGGCCCATAGCAGGCAGTGGAACCTCAGAAGCTGGAGTATTGGGTGGGCAGGAGTTAAGTTTAGAACAGATTAAAGTCAAATTGATTGACAGACTGAAAAACAAGTTTGGCAAGTGAATAGAGAGGCAGGACATGAGAGCACAAGGATTAGGACAAGGCAAGGGAAACTATGATGGAAAAAACAACATAAGAAACAAGGTCTTAATATGGAGCAGGAGGTAAGCAAGCTAAAAAGCATGTGTATTTTCATGGAGGCAAATTTTGTAAAATGTGGTTCAATTTAGAGGATTGCATTTAAAATAAGCAGTTCTGCAGCATGGAGATTTCCTCACCTGTCTTCATGCTTCTCAGATTTCCCAGAAGTCTTTCTCCTTTCAGGAGAGCTGACTGCTGTCCCAGATCCCTTTAATGTATGTAATCACCCCATGGTGCCTTTCATCTAATTTGGCATAATGCACATTTGAAAACCTGTCACAAATGGGCCAGTTTGAAATGATGCTGTAATGCACAAAAATTAGTTCTCCTGCCCTTTGGCTGCTGAACAAGAAAATTGATTTTTGTGCATTATGCAATGAATTTAAATGGTATATTTCAGACAGATTTGTAAACATAGGACTTTGCAAACAGAGTCACTGGAGGGATTCAAATATAACCAAAAGCAATAGAAACTCTTCTGGCAACCTATTAAATCATTTTTTACTGACTCTTGCCCATCATGCCGTTGGACTAATGAGCAGACTTGTCTTTGTGTTTTATGTGTTCATTAGAAACTTTGGTTCCAAATGCAACTGGTCACTGCTACAGCTTCCATTACCCATGATGGCTTTTAAAGGTTCTTCTGGTTACAGTACTTAGGTTGTGTATATATAGCAGTGCTTTTGAAAAGGCAAATTCCTGTGCTGTCATCCAAGCAATCAAAACACTCTTTGTTTGCGGAGCGGGGGAGGATGGAGACAAGGGGAGAGGAGAGGGGGAGGTGTTTACAGAACCAGCAGTTGCCACTCATTGGTGTGGCCGCTGCCTTCCTGTCCCTTCACTACTGCCCCTCAAAGCTGTGTGTTAAAATCCAGTGTTCAAGGTAAGGCAACCCCCCCGAGGAAGGCGAGCCCAGCCCCGGCACTGATGGTTTCCTGACCAGCACATCTCCTCCCCGCTCAGAGCCTGCACAGAGCCCCACCAGTGCTGCAGGGAGCGCTGGGGCCGCACCACCGGGGATGACAAATTAAACACTAATGTGTTTGCTAGAGGCTTAGTTGCTGGGCTGGGGTGGCAGATAGAGTAAGCCCTCTGCTCTGTGACCTTTGCTTCTTTTGCTGTGGATGGGTGCAGAGAGGTTAAAGAACAAACACTCTGCTTTTGATCAGCAGTGCGGCACTGTGCTCCAGCCCAGACACCTGATGGGGAGAGAAAACTGTTCGAGATTTCTCCCCTCTCCATGGCAATGTGCTGAATGCTTCTGCAACACAAGCACTATGTTTTAAAAAGGGATTAAGGCCCTCTGCCATCAGGAGCAGCCTCTTTGCATCACATGTTTTTATGCCTCACAAAGATCAGTTTATCTGAAGTCAGAGTAATTTTTTTCTCTGAAAATAAGCAAGAAATTATGTATTTTTTAGCAATTTCTCTGACTGAATAATTCTCCTGCAAGCCCTAGCTTCTCTCTTACCAAGCAAAGCAAATAAGCTATTAATTCTCTGTTTTTCCTCGGGGTATGTGCACGAACAGCAGTTGTAGAAGCTCATCAAGCTGCTGTTTGTTCTTGACAGAACCAGAATTTCTAATGAATGTTTCATTATTTTCATCCAAAAAGGGGGAAAAAAAGATAATTTCTGGGATGGTTTACACTCTTTTAAAAGCTACTGTTATAACCCTCCTGTTGTAGGTTTGTCTAGGTCTCAGTTCCTCTCTTCTTCACTGTAACCTTTCTGAAATCTGGTACCAAAAGCTGTGGAGAAGATAGGAAGGTGACTGGCATGGAGCCTAATGTCCTCTCTTTACACCCTGTTTTAGAGCACTAGAGTGAAGTGTGCCAAAGGCCTCAGCTAGAAGAACAAATTGCTTCCCACAAGACAGGTCTCCATTACCCAGAACAGATCAATTGCTCTCAGTGTGACTGATGAAGCTGAGGTGAAAGTACAAAAAACAGAATGATGCTAGCTCAATATTTTATTTTTGGTAATGAAAGTGATCTATTGCTGTTTAACTAGCAATTCCAAGAACATCAACACAGAAGACAGGGTAAAAAATGTTGGTTACAACATTGTTTATGTAGCCAGATTTCAAGATGAAACTAGCTGCATGTAGTTCGCAAAACATTGGCATTTCATCATCTTTTATTTATGGAATTCATTAAAATGTGAGACTCTAATATACCACGCACTAAAAAGAAAACCTATAAACTATTCCCCATATCATCAAACCCATCACCCAAGCGGCAGTAGATGGCTTGGAGGAACACCTCATATTCCAGTGATGAGCCCCTTGATCCCTTGTGGATGGTGCAGGTACCTCGGCAATTGTTTTTCAGAGAAGGACCATTTGTTTCAGTGGCACATCAGGACAAGCCAAGAAGAGCTGCAGGTAAGTCATAGAGTGAGAATTCACCACCTGCATTTTGGCTGTTACATTTTAGACGTAGTATTTATTTTTATAAGCCCCTGGGGGAACAACTCTCCCAGATGCACAGTATCTGCATAATCACCCAATTTTAGATATATTAAATATTCATATCAGGCTTCTTGAGTTGTGGTAATGTCCCTCTGGGGTTCTGAGGATCCAGGAAAAGCTTTGCCACAGCATAATGATTGGTGTCTGTTGTTCAGACTGTCAGGGTTTGTCTCTGCCCATCACAGACTGTTTAAAGGCAAGTTCTTGTGAACTCCTGAGAGTGGTGGGTTTTCCCCTACATAATGAGGCAAGATATGGTTCCTACAATGCAAGGAACCAATGCAACTGGACCTGCAGGAAGACTTTTTCTACACCTGTACACTGGGATTTATTATCTGTCTATTTAGTTTAGACCCATCTAGCAACATAACTGGCTCAGATGATGCTGAGGTGAAAAACAGGTCAAGATCATGGATATAACTACATTCAGTAGAAAAGCTGTGAAAAGATTGGGAGGAATTTACTATGAGGTACAGATGGGCTTGTTAACATCTTCCCAAAATTCATTCAAGAACTACTCTTTTCCATTTTGACTGCTTGTTTCTTTGTTGTAACAATATAATAGTCAATGTAATTTTTTTCAATTAAATTGGTGATTAATAAATACAAAGAAAAGATAAAAAAACCCACTCTTTGTCCTAATTTTGAGTCCTAAAAGTTCTTTGGATCATTTAACTGATTTCATTTTGTAATAGGTCTAAACATTGTTCTTGCTCTTTTGTTGGCAACTCACATTAAAATTCTCTGGGCCAGGAGAGCAGCACGATTTAATGAAATAGTGTAAGCAAGACTTGCTGAAAAACTCTCATCATCTTTCTTTGTATTTGTAACTATGACCCATTCTAGATTCTCAAAATACAAACATTTTAAAGGGCACACATGATTGTTTTTCCATTTATCATCACTGTTGGCAACAACAGAGGATTTAACGAGCATCACCTTGCTTCCAGACTGGATGTGCCTATTCAAACTCAGATGCTTGAAAGACGTGTGTATATCAGAGCTATTTGTCTACAAGATTGCCAGAGACAATAAAGCAGAGGCAGAATTATTCAGAATAATTCCTTTTGCATTAAACCAAGCATCTAAGATAGGTAAGTTGAACGCTTCTCCTAAAGTGTTTTCCTTGAATTACATGTGAGGGGATGTAAGGCAACTATTTCAGACATAGGCATCTGCATTATAAACACTTATAGTTAGGTCAAATGAATTGCATCTTATACATTGAACACTATTTTTCAAGAAATGTGGATGATTTAGAGTCTGCATTTATTCTTTATGAAATTAAACCAGAAATGGAGGGGGAGAGAGGCATCACAGAGTGCCCATTTATAAAGTAACTAATCTTGTCTGTGTACAGATAGGCATCACATCCAATTGATATTCAGACATGCAAATTCTATAAGCTTCATCTAAAGAGAATACCTCTATCTTTCAAATGTCTGCATAACGAGGATCTTGCACACTGTCAAAAGAGTGGATTTTTTTACCACTAAAGAGTAAGTTAGCAAAATTTTTTAAAAAAACATTTGAAATTGGTTAATCATGTGAATTGCAATGCAAAAGAAAATGATACACATAGTTCTGGACAGTC
This sequence comes from Vireo altiloquus, assembly GCA_013396875.1. NCBI lineage: Eukaryota > Metazoa > Chordata > Aves > Passeriformes > Vireonidae > Vireo > Vireo altiloquus. The sequence continues at coordinate 597,063 of VZRF01028485.1, forward strand.
AACAAATTAGTTAAATAAATAGTGGTATTTCATTGAAATGCTGATATGTTTGAAAATTCAGTAAAATGCTTTTTACAACTGTTAGAAAAAAATGCAGTTTCTAAGACTTGGATGCCTAAAACTAAACAACTAATTAACGTCTTAAATTGTTTTTTGTTTTTTTTTAAAGATGCTGACTATACTCAAGGAGTGAAAAACCTTTTAATCATGGTTTTGAAAACCAAGCCAATTCATTTTTTCCTGTGTAAGATTCTTTAGCTAAAAAATTTGGGGAAACTGTGACAAAAATACCATGCTGAATTTTAGTAAACTTACATACTAGCAGCTTACAATATTGTTTAAATAGCTTTGCATTTTGCTATTTATTAACAAAATACAGCAGGTTATTATACAAAATAGGAAACCCATGTTTTCTTGTTGGATAATATTTTATCAGTTCCACATGATGAGATTCTGCTCGTTTTGCCAGTTCAACACAAAAGGAAACCAGCAGATGGAAGCAATGAAAAGCAGAATCTTTACCGCACTAATTGGCAGCTAGTGCAATTTACTGACTTTCCAAAAGTATAATATACATTACTGCATCCTCCATTCCTGCCGTGCTGAGAGATGTTGGATGGAGGATCCTTCTTTTCAGGACACTGCGGAAAGAAGTAAAAAACATAAGTGGACAACTGAAAATAGGACATGCTGATTCTATTTCTACAAGTCAAAATCAGAACTTTCAGCTCCCATACTTTATGTCATTAAACTTAGTATAATTATAAACTACTGTGATTGCTACTTGCTCTGAGTATGCATAGGCAAAACCTCCTTTGGGAGGAACCAGCTTAATTCTATTGAAGTGAAAGGACTTGAGTTCCTGGCTCACTCTTGAAAATTGAGCTGGGATGGCAGGCCCTTTCCTGCAAAACTATTCCAGTTGTTTGAGCCTCACCATGTTTTTTTTTGTTGTTGCTTTTTTTTTTTTTTTTTTTTAAATTAACGTGAGCCAGTAAGGCAGACAAATACAGTGGGTAAGTATATGAACACAGATTTGGTAAAATCTGGTTTCCAAAAAAATCTACTCAGAGATTTATAAAATAGACACTAAGGAATTTTTATAACACACTTGCTAAGGCTTTAAGCTCTGAGACAGATCATCAGATACAATGACTATGAAACTGTTGTTTTTAGTGGTAAATTAAGTGAGAAATTGAGAAAGAAGAGAAATAGAAAGTTTGCTCCAAAATTTTTAAGGGCAGCAGGCTAGTAGAACAGAAGACAGACAATTTCAATATTATACTCTATTTTCAGTCTCAGTGTAATTAAAATCTTCAGTGTGAATGCTCAGTTATGGCATCTATATTTTACTAGTAGCAAGTAAAACTGTTCAGGAGGAGTTTAACAAATGTTTGAAATTTATTTGAAATTCATTACCACATTTCCACCAGCTGGGATGTAGCCATTTCTGCTTTCAGTCTCACACCAAAAGCATGTTACATTGCTCTGACTTTTATATGGGAAGCTGAATTTATAATAATTTGGAATGTATCAAAGATTGGAAAGTATTCAAGCCACAGTGACAGAGAGAAGAGACTTCATGCACTGGTTGCATTTAGAGGGGAATGGGAGAAACTGAGCAATGGGTTTGTTATGCTCTGGATCTCTTCTTTTTAACATACTCTGGTGTACCTCATTTCCACAAAAGCCTTGTGATCACTCTCCCTAACCACTATCCTTCACCACAAGCTAAAACAAGCAGTATATTACAGCCCTGTTTATTTTTAGAAAGATTCAGAGTCTTGTCTATTCTGGTTTCATTTTCTTTTACTTTCACACTCCAATAAACTTAACCCACTTTTGACACACTAAGATAATTTAACCTGCCCATGCAGGGACTTACTGTTTTTTAATATAATATACATTTGTATTTCTATTTTCAAAAGGCTTATATGTAATTAAATCTGAGAAAAATAAACCAACTTTAACTTTTTGATCTCTAGCAAATTCCACAAAAAAAACCCAGGACACAGAACAACAGCAAAACATCAAGCAATGGGTTTTTTTCTGAAAGCAAATATTAATGTCTAAAATACTTTTTTAATTTATAGAATGTAAAGTGGACACTTTTTTTCCATAGTGTTCTCAAGAGTAACACATTCCAAAAGTTTTCTGAAGAAGTCTACATTCTGATAATTTCCTTTTAGGAAGCTTTGGGGTTTTTTGGTTTTGCTGTTGTAACCAGCTTACTAACTTTAAAAAAAGACAAACTTGTTTAAATAGAGCTTACAAAAGACTGCTGAAAGAGAACTGCCCTCTTAGCAAAGCTACAGGACTGTGCATCTATATAGTGTTATGTTTGGAGTGTAAAGACAGTCGATGTGGGAATAAATCTGGCAGTAGGAGAGAATTGTCAGTGTGCACTTCACAGAGGGAAAGTGTTCATGTTGTTCCAGACTTGTCTTGCTATTTCTCTTTCAATACCTGTGTCTTCCCACCAGCATTGTGTGATCTCAGATTGGTCCTTCCCAGACAAGGACATTCCAATTCCCTGTGTTTCTCATTCCTATTTTCATCTCACTGACATGTCCTGTCAGCCCATGGCTGTCAATGCTGTAAGACACTTACAGCTGTTTATTCAGCATTGCCAATTTGAGAATGGGAAAATGACCCTTTTCTATATATTTTTATTACACTTTTTTTCTCCCTGCCTCTTTCCCCAAGAGTTCTCTACGGAATGTTTTAATGTCAAGTAGCACAATAAAAACATTTCTCAGCAAATTAATCAAATCATTGATAGGTTGTATTTGCAAGTAGTTCTAAAGATTTTTCTACAGAGTTTAATAATAAGAACTATGTGAAACTCTTTGGAACAAAATTAAAAGTTTTCCTAGAATAGATTTGAAGTGATTAGTAATAAGGCAATATAATTTATGGGAAATCTGGTTTGTTCTGAGCAGCTGGTAAGTATGGTGGACATGAGCAGCTGAAACATATCTATCACTCTTAAATCCTGTCCCAGGTATTCCCTACAACAGTACATCAAGAATGTACTGACTTTTATGAGCCAGTACTTTATGCCATGTATGCCAATGTAAGTGTTTGGGTTACTTAGGAAAGGAAAGTAAAAGAAAAGAAAATTATAGCAAAGCATGTTATGCACCAACAAGAACAAGGAGATGTGACCACATGATATATCCCAGAGGTGGCTGTCAGGAGAACTACAGTTGAGTTTACAAGCACTGGGCCTATAACAAAACAATGGTAATGTTTGATTTTAATTATGGGTATGAATGTGTTTCATTTATTCTTTTGGTGGCTTCAGTCTTGTATTGGTCACTAGGGCCATAAAATCTGCAGTATGGTTTATAATCCACAGTACTCTTTGTTGCTTTTGGAGTAATCATAAGGCTGCTCATACAGTGCATTGTGAAAATAGGCCTGGAAATCTTCCTGTTGCATGAGCAGCTGTTGGTTAAAATACATTGTGTTTTCTGCTGCTGTGTTACTAGGATGCTTCATGCAGACAAGCCTAAATTCCAAAGCAAATGCTCCAACAGAAGCAGTATGCCCTTTGGAGGGCTGACTCTACCCTTGGCACCAAGAGAGCACAGCATGCAGGAGGCCATCCAGCCCAGTGAATTTAGAGACCTAAGTCAGCTAAAGAAACACTTGAAACGTTATTTCCCTCACCTCAGCAGGGCTGCCAAAATTGTCTAAATTTTACAATTAAGTTCCAAATCCAAAAAACTTACAGTAATTGATGTAAAGGCAATTTGATCTGTTCCTGAAGCGGTTATTAAAAATCAGCTCCAGGAAACTGGTTTCTTGCTCTTCTCTTGGGATCTAGCAATTCTCCATTGGAAAGGCTTTCATCTAGAACTGCTTGTTACTGGTTTTACAGCATGTCCCTAATGTAGATTTCACAATATGGCACTCTGGGGTATGTTTCTGGTTATGAGTCCTTGGAGCATTTATACATTTTCCTTGCAAAGAAAACAGAAACTCGAATGACTCAAGTGAAGCCAAGGCATGCCTTGTACTAGATGAATACCTAACCACTGGGCACCACACCTGTGGTCCTCCTTGCTTATTCATAGTACCATTTAGCCTGGAAAAAATCTTTAAGAAGATCAAGTCCAAGTGTCCCTCTGCTGCTGTTCCTAGCTATGTGGTAGTCACTGTCTTTAATTGAGAGTAAGAGCACATTGCATCTAAAACAAAGGGCTAAGAGTAACTTCTCTGCAGTAATTTTAGCTGGGGTTTGCCACCCTTAAAGAACTGAAGTTAAATATCACACAAATGTTCAGGGGAAAGCTACCTTCTCAAAAGTATCAGAAAAACTGCACTGGACCACCACACAAAAGGGTGGTGACCTCACACTGATCTCCTAAAATAATGTGTGAATGGTGATGCTTATCATGGAGACTGAAACCTGCTCAGACAGGGCCCTCCTCCCTGAGGTCTCTGTTGGCTGGCTCCCACAGGCTCTTGCATAATTCCTGAACGGTCGAGGGTAAGAAATCGATTCTTCAAAACCATGTTTTTATGCAAGCAAGTAATACAAGAAAATTTACTGCTTTCCATAGCTGTTCTGCATCACCGCTGCTTCCTTGATGTGGGTTTGTAGTTCTGTCCACAAGCCTGTAGAGTGGATGGCCTAAGTGCTGGAAAAATAATGTGTTTGTTTATACATGAAAGGGATTTGCTAAACATCTTTTTTCTCTAATTTGAAGAAACAATTACTATTGGACATATTGCAAAGGTTTTACTGCTTTTTGTTGAAGATACAAATCTAAAGTCACAAACGTGGAGCAAGTCACACCTGAGAGTGACAGTTCCATGAAAAAGTGTGTAAATCTCGGTACTCTGCTCAGTGCTCTACAGTGATTCAGATTCTGTGTGTCTGCTCCTGTATATTACCATTTTAATTGCTGTACATGAGACTATATAATATATTCAGTAAGGCATGATGCAGAATAATGAAACATTTCATTACAGAAGCATAAGCCCCTTCATTATATTGTCACGGGAATAGATTTGTCCCATTATAATTGTTTTTATATTTACCAAAAAAAATTCTCAAATATATTAAGCTTTAGTACACTAATTAGATTGTATTTTACAGTACCTGTATGTGTGATTTTCTGTCTGTTCACAGCTGGCAGATGGTGTGGAGCATATAGTTCTGCTGTTAAGAGCTGAGGATGTTTAAAGAGGTGAATACAATATGTATCACTTTTTGTTGCCTTCTCATTATGTCTGCAACATTGGCCTCTCTTCTGTTCTTTCCTTTTTTTAACTTTCTTTTACTTTACCTTTTTTATTTAGCTGATTTTACACATTAGATCCATTGTACTTCTTACAGTAAGTCAGCAATAACTACCTTAACCATTGCATTGCTTTGTATGCTTGAATACCATGGATTTCCAGCCATATTTGATTTCATTAACTTCACTGGATTGCAGGCACATATAAAGTTAATCATGCTGTTAAATGTTCCTTTGAAAAAGCCTATGGATGCATAAAAAATCGCAAGAGGGCAGACAACATTACACATTGGATTGTCATCCAGTTAGTACTGTCTGATCACGTGCATATTCTCTATACAATAAACTTCTTATCTCAGTAATCAACCATTTAATGAAGAACACTGATCCATTAGTAATTTGTACTCTAGCAAACTTGTACAAAGCAACTTGTACCACAAAAGTAACTCTCAAACTTCTATGAAAGGAATGATTTTGGATATTCTCAACTTTGAATAAAGAATATGTGTTCCAATATACAATTTTCTGTGTAAGAGTGAAAATTATCAGATAATTGGAATATACTGCTTTTCCATAAATGAAGCAAAATAATAATGGAATGGAAAATATAAGACCTCTGAAGTTTTATAGACACTCATTACAAAATGTATACCAATGTATGTGTGTAATTACAATATTTCCATTATTTCATGAGAATTGATTCTAACTTGGAAATGATTATCATATTTATAATCAAAATTGTGATCTATTATTAATTATTACTGGTAAACAGGTTACCCAACCAAATTCCTTACAATTATTAACAAAACTGATTACATGTACATTATACTTTGAAAAGCAAGGATAATAAAAGGCAGATTTTACATTTTTAGCCTCCAGAGTTTCATGTGTCTTGATTAGATTATTATAATGAAAGATTACCTCCTGTAGCTGATAGCTCTGCCTACTGATGATCACAATGAAGAAAACCAACATGGTTGTAGTCTACTAAGTAGTAGTTTCTAAATTCTTTAAAAAGAATCCAAGTCCAAGAAACAGTGTCTAAGACTAGGAGGTTCAAACCTGTATTTTTAATGGCTGGAGTTTAAGTTAAATACTCCAATTAATTAGGAATGTCAACTAGGCAGATCAGGGCACCTATTTTAGGGATTCTCAGGCTTTCAGTCAATGTAGAGAAAAAGACATCTTCAGAAATTAACCCAAAGGCCTCACCTCACCTTCCTCTGGCAGCCGTGCAGAGAGCCCAAGTCCTGTAGGGTGAGAGCTGCAGTGGGTGAGCTCATGCAGTTTAAGCACCTTGGAAATGTTGAAGTTTAAAATGGAAGGCTCACCTTGACAGGTGCCTGCCATTTTTGAGCATCACACCTTCACTGGCAGGAATGAATGAATAAATGATTCTTATCCTCTCACGGCAATGGGTGTGTTACTGATGCAATGGTACATGATTTAATGCACAAACCTTAAATGCAATCTGGTAAAGGACATCTGCCACCTTCCCTGAAAAACAGACAGAAACACCCCCTACAACACAGTCTGCAAACTGACTGAGATTTGTAAAAGACTGGGGTCATTCATAGGAAACTCCTCTGTCTCCAGCAGGCACTGGAAATACCATTAAGTCCCAGGAAAAATTATACTATTGGCCATTTTCAGGGGGACATTGAGAGGAGGAAGGATGCATAGGAAAATATCTGTATTTTTTCTGAAGAGGTTGAGTAGACAATAAACATCCAGTGTCTTTTCCCTACTTAGTTTTCTCTTGACTACCCATAAATTCTTACACCCGGAAGGAATGTACTGCAACTGCAATCCTTGCAATGCACTTAAAAGATTTACAGTACTTGAAAGGACAGATAATAAATTAATTGAGATAGCTGTTTATTTGATATCTTTGAATATTTTCTTAATCATTAGTGAGAGGATAAAACATTCCAAGAGTTTGCTCCAACGTTCTGTGCCTCCCTCAGTTTCAAATATACAAAATTCTTGTCATAAGCGTAGTACTTTCCTAGGAAAAAAAAAGATTTTTTTTCCAAATGTTTCAAATAAATTAATAGAGCATTTCTAGGTAACAGGAAATTCAACAAAAAGAAAAAAGAAAAAGGAATTTAGAGTCATTTTTACTTTAAAAAGTCTTACTCTACAAAACTACAGAATCAACTTCCATTCAAATACCCTGAATAACAGCATAAAAAACAACAAACATTTGCTGTAGAGAAGTCTGATTAGAGTGCATATTATTTCCTCTGTTGATTAATTGAAATGGCATTTTGTTTACCTTTAATTGTACACATCAAGTAAGTTAGTACTCTGCAGTGATACATGAATGCACATAGATGATTTTTAATTTAATGTAAACAATTATATCCTAAATCACACAAAGCATTGAAACATGCACCTTTTTTTATTTAGATTCAGTAAACATTACTTGCCTTCATAAGTTTTGAGAATTGTGCTTCTGATTGAGGTTATGGAAGCACCCTTCCAAAACAACTTTCAAGGTTTTGACTGCATTGCAAGAAAGGCTCCTTAGATCTCTATCTGTAGATTCTAACTTTGCTAAAAAACAACATTTCTCCTTAAAAAAAGTAGAATGCTTATCTTCTTCAAGGGGCTTTACAGTCAGGGATGAGTAGTCATACTAAAAATAATGACAATGAAGAGCATCTTGCAGGTCTGTTTTGGATCTTTCAGTTTTACAGGCATAGGAAATAAGATCAGCCTTTAACTTAGAAAAATTAGAAAGTATTAAAACATTTATTGTTTTGCAATAAACAAGGATGGGTTTATACCTATTGGTTATTTTTATTGTTTTCTATGTATGATCAGACAGCATAAACACATGTACTAAGTTTAAAAAGTGCAAGCAGATATGACTTTGAAAACCACGTTTTAGCTCAGTTTTGTTGGATTTGGGCATTACTTTGCACACTGTTACAAATATTCTAGTTTCTACTACAATGCTGCACAAGGTAAAAATGCACTTCTCATCTAGATTACACAAGTACTTTACAAATAGGTATTTATCTAAATGAAAGGAAAAACTGAAGACTTGGAGAGAGGGATAAAGAACAAATATATTTGCAGCATGAGAAAGATAAGGAAGTTAAAGGCCTCAAATAAACTGGAAAGTGACTTTGTTAAAGACTGGAGGTAAATCAGTAATATTCTGCAACATTCTGAAAGCCCTTCCAGCATACATGTAAAAAGAGTTGTCTATAGTATGTTTAAACTCAAGGAAGTGACCCAGAAAAAAATGTTACTTTGTAATGAATAAATAAATAAATCCTTTAAAAGCTTTTATGCTGTCTTAAGCAGAAGTGAAACAAAGGAAAAAAGTTCCCTATTACAAAATCAGGTTTTTAAACAAGATGCAATAAGAGATAAAGGAATACAGAACAACACTCACAACTAACAAAGTAATTTTTAAAAGACTCAGTAATGAGCAGATACATGGTGCATTGCTAAAATTAGCCTAGTCAGACTAACTTGGTATCCCTTTCTGGACCTGATAAGGAGGTTTGTCCATATCTAGTGAGATGCAGTGCAAAATAACAAAAGACAGAAGGAAGGATACAGTGCATAGGAGGAATTCAATAATGTTGCCTGCACATGTAGGGAGGTACCAGGAATGCCAGAGCTCAGCTGGACTTGAGACTTCACAGGTACATGAAAAGAAAAGTCTGTACATTACCAGCAAAAAGTGAACATATGAACAAGGAATATGTTTAACTGTTGCTGAGCAAGAATGCTGATTCAGTGCCAAGGGAGACAGATAAGCCAAGGACCTCAGTGTCATCTTTTCCTCAGTCTTCTCCATCTACTGAAGAGGACTTCATTTCTTTACATCCATGGGAACCAAGATTATATTTGTATTTTCTTGAGTAAAATTACAGTTTGGAATTTCCTGTGATAGGAAACTCTTTCCCAAAGTGTTAACACCCTCCACCCCAAAAAAATCACACTTCTTGATATACTTTGCTATAATTCTTTTACTCCAAATTTCTGTCTGAATAGTTATTTGCATTTATGATGCACACGATTAAAAGCTGCCTGGCAAAATTTATAAGGAGACTTGAGTTCCCTATCAGATCCTTGTCTCTGCCACAGAAAATTAGTGAATTTGTCTTCATATTTTTGATGGGCAAAATCATATCTGAAGCTGTCAGCTGTCAACCCAGGATGTCAGAACAAGAGGTCAGGAGCACACCCAGGACTGATTTTGGCAGTGCCTTGTCCCAGGAGCAGATGAAGAGTCCCAGTGAGGAAACCACAAGGCTCATGAAAGTCAGTGAGGAAGCACTTTCCCAGTGGATGGGCATTTCATTAACACCTCTATTTGAAGGGCAAAATGACATCCTAGCTACAGTATGCTGAGGTCTTGACCCTCCTCAAGAAACCATCTAATTACTATCCTCTGTCAAACCTCCCTTTTTGGAGAACATGATTAAGGAGGCAGTTGCTAAGCAACTTCAGGAGCACCTGGACAAAGTGGGATTTTTAGCCTTCTTCCAGTCTTCAAGTAATCATTTCCAGACAAGTTTTCGTAACAGTCTTAGCTTCATATTTCCTAATACTGCTCTTGGGACACTAATGAAATATTGTTTTATATCAACTCTGTTAATGTTTTTCACATATATTTCAGTTATTGATGATTCAGGTCATCTTATTTTGAGTAACAGAAGGATCATATTACCAGAATTTTATAAAGAACATATGCATTTAAAATCAAATGTTTTTTACTTATATTCATGAGAGAAAAAGCTCACCTTGAAGAACAGATAATGATTTTATTCATATTCATCTCCATGTTTCTTCTTAAATCCCACATATCAAATATGCAAATCCCCTAGCTTCAGTCAAAGAAAAAGAAAAACTGAAATTGTATCACCATCAGGACTTCAAATAATGAAGCCATGAATAAAAAGATCCATGATAAATGAGTTTCTAATAACAACGGGGTTTCTAATAACAGCAGGAATCAGATTATGAGAACATAACGGGGAAGTTTAATGTATGAATGGTTTGAAAGACTGCAACCTTTATGTTTCTTTATTGCTTAAAATGAGAAATGATGCAGACTGTAGCAGTCAGAGTTTCTTCTGTGGACCTGCCAAGCCTCCTGCTTTCACAGATTCTGCAGCTCAGCTGTGAAATTGTGGCTAAGAAATTAATCAAGTGCCACAAAAATCAATCAAACAAACAATCTGGTAAAGGAGCTTTCCTCGGAAAACTCACCCAAGCTGGAAACACTCTGAAATATGAAATATCTAGATTTGTTTAAATAATTTATTTATAAAGAAATTCTGCCTGATGTGAAAGAAATGATAATTTTTCATGATATAGTTAGCCGAAGAAAATACATAAAAAGCTTTTTGTTGCAAAAGGATGATGTTTCTAGAAAAATATTCTGTTTGGGTCCAGCAAGACAGAGGGAATAGTCAATCTGGTATTTCTGTAAGTATCAAGAAAGTCCTTTTCTTAAATTCAGACAAGTCGTCTGTGAGAAGCAGTTAAGGTGAACTAAGAAAGGGTTAATAAAAGTAGTGCCAGTGTGTAATTTCAGTTCTATTGCCCTCCTGTATTGACTCTCTGTTATCAAGTTTCTATTACATAACCAGATTTATGCCACAGCTCCAAGCATCACGAGCATAAATCAATGAGTGGGAGCAGCCGGCAGAGTCAGACAGGGAAATTGTTTTCAAGTCCCACAGACATTTGGTTTTAAGTCTGAAACTCTAGCAATGCTCATGAACTTGTGACCGTGGAAAGTGGTGCTGGTGCTGGAGCTCAGCTCTTTTCCTGAAGCCTGCCAAGCTCTCCACTGCTTAAGCTGCTGATGAAGTTGCAGCGAACACGCAGGAGGACGGAGCAGAGGAGAGCAGAGGGAAAGAGAAGGCAGCCAAGGCACAAATACACTGTGGAACAGCTCTTTCTTCTATCACAGCTTCCATTGTGGAGGACGAAGTACTTGAACATTCATTATTCCCTGAGGAGAATGGCAAAGTGATCCTTTTGACTGTTTTCAGCCCATTTCACCCATGGATTAGATATTGAGAAGGAAACAAGTTGCTGAAAAACAGTTTCTTCTTTCTGACTGAACATAGGAAATAAGGCTATTTAGATAATTTCTTCAATACCAGACTAGCATCAGTACAGACTTCCTTCGGCTTGTTTTTGTGCTTGGCTTCGGAGGAGTTGGTTTCAGGCAATGGGACACCTGAAAATATCCAGTGCCTTTTGAGAGAAGCTTAACAATGAAGAAGAGCTGTACATTTTCCCGAGTTAAACGTGCAATTCCTAAGTCTTTTTGTTAACAGTAGAGCATTACCTGCTTTTGATTACCAAACCTCCCGTAACTTTCAGAATAACTCACATCCAAGAGGGTGTCAGTCAGGTCGTCATTCTTTCCATTCTAAAGAGCTAAAGACCATGGACAGTTGAGCCTTCGTGCCTGTCTGTCAGGAAAGGCAGCCTGTTCAGCATGTCCCACACACCTGGAACCCCAGCTGTAGCAATACAGAGATCCACTAGAATGCAGCATGGCTGCACCTTGTCACACAAATAGGGATTTCTGCTGCAATGGTCTCAGCACAGCCCGGGGTACAAGCACAAACCCGAGTCTTTTCCTACTGTGGACTCTAGCACCAGCAAAAAAGTAAGTCCTTAGAAGGACTCCACAGTCTTGGAACGAGTGAGAGCAAGAGAGTGATACTAGTAGAGCAGACTTCACAAAAGACAAAGAGATTTTCCTCAGAAATTTGCTGCCCCTCTGTCCTGTATTTTGAAGTGTATTATATCCTTTCTGGTGTTGTCCATGACCAGTTTCCTAACGTTATATCTCCTTTCCACCATTATCATGAGGTTACTTTCTGTCCGTCTGTGAATTAATTCCAATTTTACAGCACAGATTTCTTGGGGAAAATTACATTGCTTTGGGGATGCTGTTTGATGTTTCTTTGTTCAGTCAGTTTAGATGTGTAAGTTGAAATTAACCCAGATATTTTTCGGGGGCTAATGCACCTTCTGACAGTCCCTGTCACACATAGCTGCAGCATAAGGGGTTTTGTTTGTATTTTGCAGAGGAAGCTGTGACATTTTCCACAACCAGGCAATTGCCTACTCTGTATCTACAACTAATTCTAATGGTAGCTGACTACTGAAGGGAAGGAGGCAAGGATTGTGGAATTCAAAACAATTCCTTTTAAGTAGAATAACTCTGGACAGTACCTGTGGTGGCTTATCCACTTTCAAGTTCAACTTGTTCCCATGATCCTTTCTTACTTGCCAGATGGATATTCCAGCTGATGACTATTGTACAGCATCACCGCTTTTAAACAGTCTTTCCAAATAAAAAGACTGTCAAAACCTATCAAATTCCTAGAGGAACTTTGTCTTCAATTAATTAACATTATTCCTCACAAGGAATTTTTGCAAACATCACTTTTCGCTTGTGCCCTTCTGATTTATTTAGGTAAGAACTCTAGAGTCATTCTGCTTTGGGTTTGTTTTTTTTAATTAAAAGGAGCAAAACAGCATTTGTTTTTGGGACCCTTGCAGAATGTCTGTAATATTTAAATCCAGAAAATGCAAAACTAAAAGTATTAAATACATGGCCTTATATTTGTAATACTTGTTCTCGAAATGACATTTTGTTCTTATTGCCATTTAACATCAACTTGAAAACAGTTCTTAAAAATTAATGGCTTATGCTAAATAGATACTGAAGGATCAGTGTCTAATTTTAGCTAGCCTATATTATAATAAGCAATTATTTTTTCTCATATCATGTTTATATAGCATGACCAAGTTTAAATACCTGATTTAGTAAGGCCCTGAAATGTATAACATAGCTTCTTGAAGGAAGAGTAAAAAACCTTGTATTACTCACTGAAAACCCACACAGAAGTTTCCTTCAGTTTATTCAGTTGATAAGCTGATAAGTGCACTAATACAAAGGGGAAGTATATAAACGAAGTTGCGTCTTTTAATATCTTTTTGTACTGGTATGTTTTAAAACAAATCTCTCCCTTTCCCCAGAACCTTTCAAGGCCCTTTCCCTTTCCCAGTTGTGTGGGTTTGCTGCATGGTTAGTAAGAGAAGCAGGTTATAGTGTTTTCTGGTGTCTTGGAGGGGAAGGGATGTACACAACAGCACTGACAGTCCCTGTGGACCAGGACCCAGTTCCACGCCTCTTTCTAGATGAGTTCACTAGACAGGAATGCTGCCAGCAGTGAGATCTCCTTTCCAACAGAAGAAATGAGATCAGATGTAAAACCCAGTACTGTCTGACAGCACTGAAGGTTTCAGTACCTGCCCTCAGACTTTTCAAAAGGTCTCCTAGCATCAGATTCTCCTTTCTTCTAAAGAGGTGGTTCTTGAAAGCTGTTCTTGCTGTGGTAGTTCCCAGATAAAATGCTAAAGAGCCGGGGCATGGTTATCTGAGCCTGTATCAATAACCACTCCTTGCCAAGAAGTCTAGAGCATTCATAAAGCCATTTTTGATCTTGTTAGTTTTAAGGTGCCTTGTAACATTACTATTTTTATGTACCACTGCACAGAGGTCTTATCAGAGAGCATGGCTCTATTCAAATATAGGACAAAAAATGATTTCTGCCCCAAGGAGATCACATCTGAATATGACAGAGAAATGACTTACATCTATAAATAGAGGCAAAATAAAGTACTGGTGATTCTAGAAGGTTGTATTCATACAGCACTAGCAGCTTGATCACTGGGAAGGGAATGTAGTTAATGCAAGTATTGTTTTCATCTATTTTCTGCATTTTCCACATGCATGTAACCCCACTTATAAGAAATGCATACCTTGTACAATAAACTTTCTCACTGGCATGGTTACATTTTTCTTATTTAATTTTGTTCTTTAGCAAGGAAAAAAATCATGGATGGTAGCAGAACTGAAGCAAAACCCAACAAAGATAAGTACATCACTGTATGCATGTATAAACTTATTTAGTACCTATGATGTTTCATACTGACTGCAAGTGCAATTTTTGCTTCCTGAACAGCTTCCACAAGAAGTTTCATTGGATTTCCACTACAGTATCAGTCAGTTCAGGCAAGTGACATTATCAGTCTCACAGTAATGTGAATGAGATTACATGTGGTAATGTCAAACAGCAAATGTTGAGGTACCCAATTCAATCAGGTATAAATTGATTTTGAGAAAAATTACACTTGAACCAAAATTTATGTCTAGACATATAGACAAAAGTCTTTTTTTCTTTGATTTTTTAAAAATCTTTTAAATTATTTCAGAATAGAATAAACATACAATAATTACAATGTTTATGTGAAATCTAGGTTTGAAAGTGAGTGGTATTGATGACCACATCTAGCTCTTAACATTCTGGCTGATGCACATTGATGGTATAACACTGTCATATGAATTCCAACAAAATATTACTATATTAGATTTCTTTTTTGATTACTTAAAAAATTGGCAGTAGTAGCAGTGCTTTTGAAAAATTCTAATTTTCAGAAAAATTCTGTAGCTCTAATAATTTTGAAAACCAAAACTCCAACCAATAATAGAAGTAAAAGAACATGAGGAAAAATTTTGATCAGAGGCAAAAAAGAATCATCAAAATGCTTCAAGGGGAAAATTGTATCTTGTTATCTTGATCAGTGTGAGATAATAGTGTAGAGTTATTCATACGATTCATATTGGCAAGAGCTTTTAGAGCTCACATAAAGAATAATATACACTTCCTTTTCTGAGCTCATCCAGAGTGACCAATAATGATGAATTCAAATGAGGGCATAAAATTTGTTTCAACCTATCATTCACAAAGAAAGCCTTTAAACATATATCACATGGTATTTGGCCCAGAAGAACACACAACTTTTGTTTTTTTCATGCTCTGGGATGCTGGGGCAAGTGCAAAGAGCAGTAAAAGTTGAGATGTTTTCAAAGGAGAGATATAATATTGAAAAGGTACAATTCTTTCTTTTCAGGAAAAGCCATATTAAATAACATCGCCTTAAAATTCTACCCAGAGAAATAAGACAAAATGTAATTTGTACTTGAAACTGAGTTATATTAATTTTCTCTGAGAAAAACTATTATAAATTAAACTTTGTATTAAACACAACAACAATAACAAAATCTTGTTTCACTACAAACTCCAACATACATTTAACTAGAATTATTGCTGGCACTCACATAGCACAGAAGATGTTATTTCTCTTTCGCTGTCCTTTCAGTAAACTACTATCCACAGAAGTCACATCACGCACATTCAGACAGCAGACATAGGTAAATCAATTTAAGAAGTTTTAATAGGAAATGACCAGGGGAAAAAAAAAAAAAAATATATATAGA